>JAOWBU010000577.1:0-25000 GCA_026212405.1 Petrea volubilis
TGAAATAAGCCACCAACGCTGCCGATCCAAACACGATGACCATATCCCTCACTGCATAGCTCATAGACCTCCACGGGTGGAACTCCCCACCGCCATACACCACTTTCTGAGAAAACCCAACTAACTACAGTATCTATTTTGGGGGACACAGGGCATCAAGAAATAATTTTCCACCTAGTGTTAAAGGGCAAAAAAGTAAATTCATATTCCAGTTTGTGATTGGTTTATTTTAACCGACCAATTTGGGCGGTTTGATAAGCATGCCACAAGCTCACGTTATCTCGGGGCTCCGAGTTTACAAGGGTTAAGGGCACCAACGAAGTAAACGTTTGGCAACGGCTGTTAATATAATTAAACCATCGTTATCTGTTAAAGTAAACGGTTCCTAAAGCTTCTCATATGGCATCCGAAGAAGCCCAAATACGTGGGCTCAATTTCGGACGATCCAAACGACACAAGGCTTTGACAAATTGTTGGCTGAAAATAATTCTTATGTATATGTCCACAATTTGACAACCTAATGTTGCCACTAATGATGCATATCACATTGGGCTTTTTTGATCTTTAATACACTATTGTCCCATTGGGTGGAGTTACATTATTTCAAGATCAATACAGACAATTAATACGAGAAAAAATATATATTATTGATAAAATTATTTAAATAATAATAAATAAGTTAGTAATAATATATACTAAATCAGAATAAATATTTCACCATGATATATAGCTTTTATAAATTTCATAGTGATAAAGATAGATTTTAGGTAACACCATTGATCATAATCAGTGACAAAAATATAGTATTTGAGTTGGAACTATGACAACTAATTGCGACAATATATCAAGTAAGCCTGACAAAATGGTTTCTACACTATGGGTCCAACACAATCCAATTAATTTTGGGTTGGGTTTGCAAAATACTTAAATGGGTCAAAATGGATCAAAGTGATTATGATTTCTAAATAATTTTCATCTAATTTTTAGTAGTTTGCTAATGAGTCCTTAATGGGTTTTTAGTGGTCCAATTCAAACCATGAACAAAAAATATAGAATTATGTTTTCTCTTCCAATAACTCTTCCATCCCACTATTTTTTTTTTTTTTTTTTATCGAGATAGACATGTTTTGAAGTCTAAATTTGAATAGGCATGTTTGAGTTATCCAAAAAAAAAAAAAAAAAAAATTGGTCTAAATGTGAAATGACCAGCAAGAGGAAATTTTTTTCTTTATGATTACTTGATTCGACAAATGTAACAGGGATGGAGTTCTACTAAAATTAGCACTGAGACACATTTGATGTATATATATATAATAAAAAATATAATATACTTTAACTGCTATTTAAATTTAATAATATGATTGATATAACTTTGTACCTATGTCACTTACTCAATTACTAAATACACTACATTAGGTATAGAATGAAGCGCACCAATATATACATATATATATTCAACATACAAAACTTTTAAAATAACCACTTAAAACAAAATAAAAATCTATAGTAATAAAAACAAGTAATTAAACTTTATGAATCTATACTTTTATGTAAATATAAAAACATATTTTAGTAATTACTTTTGATCTTTGACTCATTTAAACAGTGATTTTTTCTTTTAAACAAATTTATTTATGTATTTTTCTCTTTTCTCTCCTTTCCACATCGTTTTTATTCTCCATTGTCTCCCACTTTATTTAATATCCTTTTTTTCTTATATTTTTAAATTAGTATTTGTTCTCTTAATTTTATTTATCGTTAATTTAATAAATATATCAAATATTTAAAAGACGTATAAATACTATCAAATTTTAAATATATAACTAAATTATATATTAGGTGGACAGTAGGGTGGGTTTAGCAATGCCCACAATGAAGGTTTTTTTTTTATATGAAATCAACTTTCCTCTTTGGTTTTATAATTATTTTTTATTTTTATTTAAATATACTTATGGCTCAACTATACGACAAAGCTACTTACTAGCCTAAATACCCCATGACCTATACGTTATCATTATTTTTCCCATGATTTCCTCCATGTTGCTGTCCACTATTTCATTTGTATTATCGATGCATCAGACTTGTAAATATAGGGCATTTTCCTAACCATGGTTTGCATGAGAGGGGGAAAAAAAAAATCCTGTTATATTGTTTCATACATGAGAGAGTTTTACAAATTGAAAGAGAATATATTTGTGATGGAGTTTTAGATTCAACAATTTATTCAGAATTGATTAAGCTATATGATATTATCGGACTGAATCTCGTTAAAAAAGGCGAAATATCTACACCTCAACTTAAATTTAATTTTTATATTCAACTATTTATTGTACTATTACCAATATTATTGAATAAGAATATGAAATTATTACATTTTTTGTCCTGTAAATATAGGGTGATTGAGTTTTAGTCATTTATATTTGATTTTTTCAATTTTCATCCTTTATATTATCAAAATTTCAATTTTAATCCGATTTTAAACTATTTTGACAATCGAAGTTGATGTGTCAACAAAAATTGAAACTTTTTTAATTGTGGCGCCATTTTGATTGATGCGACGATGATGGAAGTACCATGTTGTATTTTTATTTTAACACATAAATTTAAAAAAAATTAAAAAATCTATATATGCACACTTATTCCACACAAATACATACATACATATATATATATTCACACACACACACACACTTATATATATACGTATTAATTAATTAATTAATTTTTTAATTAAAAAATAAATAAATTAAATTTAAAAAAATACTATTCATCATCTTCTTTCCTACTCCCATCCACCTGTCCAAATCCCCATACCCCCCCCTCCTCCCCAGAACCCCGCCCTTTTCTTCCCCAGCCCCACCCCGCCCCTTTCTTCTCCAACTCTCTCCCACCTACCCCCACCCCACCCCACCACACCCCTTTCTTCCCCTGCTCTCTCCCACCCTACCCCCACCCAACCAACCCCGCCCCTTTCTTCCCCACCCCCACCCCCACCCCCACCCAGCCGTCCAAATCCCCACCCAACCAACCCCGCCCTTTTCTTCCCTAGCCCCGCCCTGCCCCTTTCTTCCCCACCCCGAACTTTATCCAACCCCATTACCCTCTCCCCTAACCCATCCCTTCCCCCCACCCTCTTCTCCCCCAAATGTGTGTGTGAATATATATATAGGCATGTTTGTGAATATAATTCAAATTTATAATATTTATACAAATTAAATAATTTTAAATACATATTTGTGTGTATATATTATATGTATATGTGTGTATGATTTTTTGATTTTTTTTAATCTATGTGGAATATAGGTGTATATATGATTTTTTTTATTTTTTATTTTTTATTTTTTATTTTTTATCAATGTATCACTCACGTGTGCTACATCAGCCAAAATTGTGTCAAAATTAGAAAAATTTCAATTTTTGTCAACACGTCAGCTCTATCTGTTAAAATAATTCAAATCGAACTTAAATATAAAGTTTTGTAATATAAAAGACGAAAATTGAAAAAAAAAACTAAAGATCAATTACTCCATATTTATATAAAAATGTAATAATCCCTAAGAATATCATAGCATAACAAGTCAAGTATCAACACCACTCATATGTGCAACCAAAAAGTATTCAGTTTAATCACCTAACCATCATTCGTTCTATGAGCCGCTTCACTCTAATGCAATGTTGAAAATTCGTAACGAGATCACGCAATTGCATGTACAATCTTTTGACAGCCAAAAAAAATCGATCCTGTTTGGCAGACATTGAAAAACACACCCGAAATTGAGCACCGGAAATCGCGGGACACAACTTTAATTAACCGCATGAACCTTTACCTAACTAGATTGCCTTATAAATTAATCCGCGTGAATGGAAAAAGAAGATGCAATAAATTATGGCAATTAAAGAGAAAAGACAAGGCTAAATGGCTAATTGCATGACAATAAACTGAATCTGGCCGTATCATCAGATGAATCCGTGATGCGTTGTAAAAAGCCAATCCTGTCTAACATAATTAGTAATTACAGCTTAAATTAAGCGCCTCCGCGAATGGTGTGTGTTTCGTCTCCACGTGGTCGCCGCTAATTGTTTTAGTCGCAAAAACCAAGCATTTATATATATATTTTGTGTGTGTGTGTGTGTGTGTGTGTGTGTTTGCGGGGGTGGGTTATTAGTATTATGCTTAAAAAGAATAGTTGGCACAATCCTCCAGGAAGCTTCTTAATGACTAAGATAATCTCCATGATTCGGTGGGTGTCAGTTTTTGTGTTTTCCTTCAAGCTTTTGGCGGTGGATGAATTTGTGCGGATTGCACTTCAAGTGAATGAAAGTTAACGATAATATAGCAAGTAATAATGTAAAATTCTATCATTAATTTTGTGTTTGTGTTTGTGTGTGTGTGTGTGTGTGTGTAACCATGAAATTTTTTATTTCATTATAAAAATAAATTCTTGTAATGTAAAATTCTTCCATCATTAGTAATTACCAACAGCTTCATAATTATAATTTAATAACACAAAAAAATCTTGTGACAAAATAATGGAAAAAAATATTTATGCCATCAAATTATCGGTACGGGAGTGTTATTAATTTTGAATAATGACACCGAAGACGCCATTAAGTCATATAATAATAAAATAATTTTTTTTATTACCAAATAAATTGAAAATTTGACCTTTTGCACCATTGATAATAAACTAGCTTAGCACTTTGCACCCTCAATTAATTCCTATTAAAATTTTTTATTGAAAATAATATTCTGGTAAAAATAAAAGGGCAAATTTAATATTCTATACAAAAATAAATAAAGAAAGTAACTAATTGAACGTCAACTTCTTCCTAAAAATCAAGATACAGTATAGAAAAATAGAAAAAAAAAAAGGGTAAAGGAACTCCCCTTGATGGCTTGAGTGCTTCTCAATATCTCTTCAAAAATTCACATAATTTTTAGTAACAAATTGAAAAATCTTGACTCTTAAAGCTGGATAATAAACAATCGTGAGAATATTTAAAAAAATAAATAAAAAGATGATGACAATGAAAGAGCATTTCACGTTGAGAATGTCATAAAATATTTCTTTATGGCTACTTATTGTTGGTGGCTTTATTGACACACAAAAGTTTATATTGTTGTCATTCAATGACAACCTTGTTTCTCGAGATTATAAGGTATTTTTAAAATGATAACTGATGTAGTCTTGCTAATTCAAATCAAGCTTTTGGTAGCGATGGTAATGAATTTAGGATGAACTATTGATAATATATAGGCCATGGAAACTTACTATATAAATTAAAAACTTTGGCTCCAAATCCTTTACTTTAATTATTTTAACTATGTAATTATACTTTACACAAACATCAAGTACGATCAACCTCTAATTCTAATAATTCCACTATTTGAATTCAACCTACCTTCAAATTATTTATATAAAGGGAATTTAACCAACCCTCAACTCGATTAAATAGGGAAGAGGTATTTTGTAGGTCAAAAATAGTGGTAACCAACATGAATTATGCTTATATCTCTTGAAGTATGATATAATTATAAATTAGTTTCTCTTATTTTAAAAATTATAAATATCCAATCAAAATTTAAGATTTTTTGTAAACAATAAAAGAGATATCAAAAAGATAATTTTTCTACAATCATAGTAGTCAACATAGCCACCCAAGAGATGCGGCCCGTCGGGCTTGATAAAATTCCTCAATAAATTTTGTTATTTCACCTATCTTAATGAAATAGTTTTATTTTATACCACCATAACTATCACTTGACATCATCATCTATAATCCGATACTATCGTTACTTTTATTTATTGGAATTGACTTCATATGTAACTTTTACGACTTGAATTTGTTAAGACAATGTGAATCTCATATCAAAATTTCACTTAACATGATAGAAATATGACCAACAATTATGTCCTATCTTGATGAAAGAATTTTTTTTGTTAAGGTAACATGAACCTCAAGATGTAGTTGTAATTTTTGAAACAAGAGGAATTAATTCATAATTACATTATACTTGAAGGGGTATAGACGTAATTTGACCTTATAACCATCTTTTTAATAATTTAGAAAGTTTATTAATCCATTATCTCTAAATTTCTAAAAGTTATTACCTTTTTATTAATTTTAAAACATTCTATTATCTTTACATACCTAAAAATCATTATTTGTTTATTAATTTAAAATCTTTTTACTCTTTAAATCATAATTTTTCCAATGAATAAAAGATGTTATAAGATAATGATAAATATGACCTAATCAGGTGTATATAAGCATTTCTCAATTTGAAGGACCTTTTTGCTAAAACAAACTTATAAAATTGTGCAAGATTGCAGAAAATCGAAATAGGAACATACCAAAACCAAACAGAGGATCCAAGAAATAGGATAAGCAATAATTGCAAAAATGATTGGAAGTTATAAGGGAAAAAAAAAGGGTACGGAAACAAATTTCTAAACAAACTGTACTGACCAGTTAGTTACATGGAAACTTGGGAAATTTTTTCCCCCCATCTAATTTGAATTCTACACATGCGCTGAAAGATTTATATTTTATTAAAAATATCAACACACAAAATAGAACATAATTTAAGATATTTGACTCATATATAAAATTCAAAATACTAAATTCATACAAGAATTTTGGGAGTGCTCTCTGGGCAACCGTCAACACCAACCTCTTCTTTTAATTGTTCACACACACCCGCACGACACACATAAATGACAGTCCTAAAGAGAATTATAAGGCTTGAAATCCATGGAATGATGGAAGTAAAGAAGAGTGAATTAGGATTAACTGCACCGTATTGAGTTCTTGCAGGTCTCTCTGTTAATTTGAACTGACACCATAAGCAAGTTAAAAATCTCCAATCCATAAAAAATTTAAAAAAGGCAAGAAATAGCAGTTGACTTTCTGAAACATGATTGGCCCCTGATCTATATATAAGGGCAAGCCCACCTCATCTTTCCTTCACTCAATCACTCTACATATCTCCTCTTCCCCACACTAACAAATCAAATAAAAATCTGCAGAGAAGCAAATAGAATAAAGAGAGAAACCAAAGAAGCATGATCTGTATATATGCAGATTCCCATTTATGCACTCTCACCATGATCTTCTGCACATGTATATGGATCCCATTACTCCAGATAATTCAAATATTTCTCAGAATTTTTAGCTTCGTGGTTAATCCACACGATCAAAAGGCCCAACCCGAAGAGACTCTGGCCTGCGTGCTGGATCTTCGTGTTTCACGTTTTCAAGAATTGGTAGTTAGCAGCAAAAACAGAGGAGAGGTCGTGAATGATAAAGAAGAGAGGTGCTCAATCTGCTTGATGCAGTTTGAGGAAGAAGATTTGGTGAACAAGCTGCCGAGGTGCGGCCACGTATTTCACATGGAATGCATGGAGAAATGGCTACAAAGATGCCAATTCACATGTCCCTTGTGCAGGTCCTTGGTGCTGCATGTCGGCTCTTCCCCATGCAAGATGAGGGCTCCTGGTATTTGTATTCTGCCCACCGCCCAGGATTCATAGCTTTTGCAGCGTGTCATTGTTATGCTATGTTATGTAGAGATGTAAGATGTACATATGCTATATGATCCTAGAGCTTACCACATTTCTTTTGTGCATTTTCTCCGTTCATGTCAGCCCCTGTGAAGGGGAAAGATTTAATCAAAGCCAATAGTCCAATGCGTTGTGAGCATTTTAATTTTATAAGCTAACATAAGTTTTTCTACAGAAGGATAATCTCCTCAGTGGATTCCTCTATTCCTTTTAACCTACAAATCCAGAAAAGCAAAACTTACTATATAAAAGTAACAGGTCTTCAAAACACCTTCATTATGTGTACAACTCCCAATATTGGAAAATTTAAAACTAGTACTTCTGCATGATTACACTATTTTCAATATCTGCATTTTGTCTTCGATGTGGTTCTGGCACGGCATTGTGAAACAGACATTCAATAAATAAACTATCACAGGCAAAACATTGTAAGGGCAACACTTGGTCTTGCACGTTCATAAGCAACACCATCAGCAGATCCCTGTTGCTTGCATAAGCAGGAAGATCCAAACCAACTTTAAGTCCATTGCATCAAGCTCGGAATATAGGTGTCTGTATTTGGGTTCAAGCAAGTCCAACTTTCTCCAATAGATTAGAGCACTCCAAAATCCTAAAACCAAATATATGCGGGAGAAATATAAAAATCTAACACACGGAGAGATCCATATGCAAATCATACAAAATCGAAAAGGTCCTCTACATATTTTTCGCTTTATTTTTGAGACAGTTTATATTTCCTGTTTATTTTATAAAGAGATCTAGCAAGTTTCAACCCTAAATCACTCTAATCATGTCTCTCAACAATGTGTATTCACCGATTCACTCTGATTATTTTCTTTCTGCTTCATGATAATCTCTCTTTTTATGCAATGCAGAAACCGAACAGAAGACAAAAACATGTATACTGAGCGTTAATAGCATCAGCAATGATGTTTGGTGACTGAGACCTACAAAAAAGTGCATTGAGTTGGTTTTGGGAGAAATAGGCCAACAACCTCAGTAAAACAGTCATTTAGAGTTCATAACCTTGTTCAAACAAACTAAGTCAAATGAAAAACAAATTAATATAACCCTACAGACAGCTCCGCCATACTAGTAATGGTACAAATTTTGGGTCTTCGTACTTAACTACACTCATTACCATCTCCAGAATGAAAAAGTTCAGTACAAAGAGAACGCCCTTGGCAATGACAGCACGAACGAAACTGCTCACAACTCACAAATAGAACATCAAAATCTTATTAAAGCTTTTGTCGATGTCATATTGAATGCAGGTTTAGTCAATAACAGCAGAAGCATCACATGTTACGAAAAACCAAAAAGTAGAAATAAATTGGTTTTTCAAGAAAACCAAACCTCATCGTAGTCCAAATATCTCCTCTGGGGGATCATAAATACGTTGATCAGGAAAGATTTCCTCAAAATCTTGTTTGACCTTGTTTCTCAACAAGGGATGTGGAAGAAGCCCCTTTAATAATATCCTAAATGGCAATTGCTCGGGAGGATCTGGAGACTTTTTCATATCCTCATAAATGTTCATGGCATCAGCAGGAGAACCATACTGTAAGAAACCACGAATGACCTCCGTGTATGCCTGAGAGTCAGGGAATAAATCTTCCTTTCTCATATCTTCCCATAATTCCATTACATCATCCATCTTTTTGCGCCTGGCCAATGCAATAATTAAATCTTTGTATAGGTAAACATCAGGTCTGTACCAGTCTTGTTTCTGGATCACCCTAAACATCTGAAAATATCAACAAATTACCATAAGTAAAAAATATCATCACATCAGAGCATCATTTTGGGGAAAAATGAGAAAGGAATTAATCAAACAAAAGATATTCAATAACGAGCACAAACAGAAGTGCTGACATTCCAGTTAATACAAGGCAACATGAAATTGTAAGAACTTCATGCACTTGAATTGCAGTACGTAGTACTCCATTCAGCTTTCAATAACTTTGTTCCCTAAAACCTCACAATTGAACACTAACTAAGGCTTCATTTTGGAATGAGGGGTTTGGATCTGAAATGAATTCAAATTCGATTGATTTCAAAGCCAGCACAATGACTCCAAAAGTATCTCAAAATGGGAATTAAAGGATTTGAGATTCACAGCATTTTGAATTTATCCAAACACGTTCCATGGATTTGTTATTATGGGATTAAAATCCTTAACTTCAAATCCATCAATTGAAACACAACCTAAGTGAATTCCCATACTATGATGCCATTGGTGCTGGATGGCCCTTGCAGGACAGAGCTAAATGGGGACTGGAAGGGGCAATTGCCCCCATCCCTTCAAGTCTATATTTAGTTGCATTTTATATGTATTTCTCTCAAATTTCAAGACTTTGCTCCTCTAAGATAATAAAAATGCCTTCTTCTATATTTACAACAATTCAATTTCACAACCCAAGAAAAAGTTTCTGATTCGTGACTCCCTCATGATCAAATATGATGACTTTACCACACATTAAGGGATTCGTAATAGGAAGAGTTAATATTAATTAAACAGGTCAAGGGACCTAAATACATAAATTTTTGGGTCAGTTGAATTTCAGAGTATATATGATAGGTCTGGTTAGAAACAATCATATTTGATGCCTGACGGACAATAAGGCTTTACTTAGGCCAAGGCAGGGTGCATCCCCAGACAATTACAACAGCTGAAAACAAGGGGTTCTACAAGTGAATCGCAAACCAGAATACGAAGCACACACATTTACTTATCAGCTACAAAACTATAATTCCACAGATGACCAAAAGGGGAAACCTATATCAATCAAGGTACGAATTGCGAAGCGCAAAGTCAACCAGAAAACCAAATCACCTTGACAGCAAGAAAGACCTCGTCTTGGCGTTCGAGTTCATTGAGAACGGCGACCATATCCAATTTGAGGAGCCTGAGCACATGGGTTTTGATGAATTTATCGAGCTTCTCGCTATCGTCTTTAAATCGCTTCAGGCCTAGTATTATGAAAAGGGCTTCTTTTCCGATGAGTTTCTTGCCCCTCCACAAGGACCCTCTGGGTCTACCGTCATGGTAGGACCGGGCGCAGCCCAATGTCCGCGCAAACGTACAATCGATGGTATGCGGCGCCGAAGCAGGAGAAACTAGAGCAGGGGCTTTAATGGTGCCGATCGATTTCGAGGAATAAAGGAGCTTGGCGAAGAGGGATGTGGAGGCGATGAGCGGAGCTTTGGACCTTGAAACTATGGCCGCGATTTGCATTATGGGTGGGGGCTGTGGGTAGGGGGGTGGGTGGGTTGGGCTCCAAACAGTGTACAGTGATCAGGAGGGTTTAAGAGGAGAGAATCGCAGGGGTTTATGACATTTTGATGAGCAAGGTTGTTTAAAATTTAATATAAATTTCTATAGTTTAAAACAATATAATTAATTTTTTTGTGGCTTGGTTTAGGATTTCTTTATTTTATATATACATAAATGAATATATCAATTGAGATACAAATAAATTAAAATGTCAGAAACTATGATAAACAGTCTGATTGTTACTTCTACTAATTTTCCTATTGCATTTGTGTGCTATTTTAAAATATTTTAATGAAATTTCAATGGAGTGAAATATATAATTATTTACTAAAATAATAGGCCAATCAAGTAAAAGAAATCAAAATATAATACAATGACATCATAACACTACGAGAAAAAGCAATTATGATAACATATTTTGTAACAATGTGAAAGTTGTCGTTGATTATACAACATATATATTAGGTGAAAAGAAAATTTATTTTATCACAATAATTTTTTTACAAATTTAATAATAAAAAAAATTGTGATTGAATTTATACGGTTTAAACTTTGTTTTAATTGTACGCAAGGGGCCAAAGTTCAACATACACAACAAATTTATTCATCTCTACAGATCAGTGACCAAGGCTTGCCAATTTCCAGGATATCATGTTAATTACTAGAAATGGCACTTTGAAACCTTGTTCAAACCGATAACTTACAGTACCAACAAATTTTTCAAATAGAGATGCTGCTAACATGACACAGGCACTTTGCTAAAAACTAGTGCAAATTAAATGCCAAAAAAAAAAAAAACACTAATCACCAACATGGTGTATTAGCGCTGCAGCTTAAGGGGCCTGCACCGGCCGTTAGAGCAGGGACCATGGATCCATCAGCCACCTTAAACGACTGCGTTTTAGTGTACCCCGGCGCCGATGTTCCATATCCCGACGGAACAAAATAAGCTCCGTTCATGAATTTGTCTCTAGATGTCCTCCATTTCCAGCTCGTCCAACCTTTTTTCGCCTCTCTCTTCGTTACCTGTTATTTTTTTTTTCCCAATGTTATATTACAATTGGATGTTTCGATTCAATTTGTATTCGTTAGCTAAATAAAAATGAAACATCAATTGAAATAAAATATCAAGTGTGAACAAATATTAGGGTATTATAGTTTGATTTACTTGTTTAATATCGGGACGATTTGGCGCCATGTAGTAGTTTCCTTCACTGAAGATGGTTGGATTAGCACTTCCACCAATGGCGTACATCCCCCACTGGTCGTATCTATTGTTAGCTACATGTGTGTAGCCTAGCCTAACTCTGTTCCGATCATGGTTTAATTGTATTTAATTAGTTCTCAATAGTTATATGTATGTACATATTCTTGTGCAAATATAAACTGAAAATGAAAAAAATCACATGATTTGACCCGCGCCAAGATTGATTTACCTTGGCATTCTTTGAATTAAACCAGGGCCAAAATGGTTGAATGCGACCGTGACTTTAATCTTTTTGTCTTCTAAATTGTTGTCATCGTGTCCAAACAACATAACCTGCCAAAAATACATCATTAATTAGTCAAAGGTTATGTTGCAAAATATTGGACCAAAAAAAGGCGGACAAGATCTCCTACCTCAAAATAATGCTCCATCTCATGCTCCATACTCTAAATTCATGACACGTGTAATTAACATAACTAAATAATCTACCGTTAAGTAAATCTTGAAGAATTACACGTGTCATGAATTTAGAGTATGGGGCATGAGATGAGACATTATTTTGGAGTAGGGAATCCCGTTCAAAGTAAAAGACATGTTTCGTTTTAGTAAACTAATTGATTAGCTTGTAAGGTTGTCACGTATATGATAAAAACTCGACGGGTTTTTTTAACAGAAATTCATAAATAAGTGGTGAAGTGTGTAAAATCCATTTTTTTAAGTGGTGATTAACAATTAAAAAAAAGTTTAGGTGACAGAAAATTTTAAATTGGCGGTGATTTGCATGCAAAAACCACTATACTTTAAATGGTGATTGTTAGCAACAACAAAAAAAAAAATTTAGGTCGTTAAATTTGAAAAAAACACTATACTTTGGGTGGTAAAATATTTTCATCCCCAAATATTTTGAGTCAATAACTAATAGTTTGCTCAAAATGCGATTATGACAATACTCAGTTATGTTTGATTACTTACTTTATCATGTTGGGAAAAGAAGTTGTTCGAAATAGTAATAGCGGTCGAACCGTGAATTACGTCAATAAGACCATCACTGCTCCGAGCAAGGGAGCAATGGTCTATCCATATATCAGAAGAAGCAAATATATCAATGGCATCCCCATCAGAGCCCCGGCGATGCCCCACATGGGTCGGGCTATTCTTAACAAGCCCCGCTTTCCCGGGCTTACAATCATGAATGCTAATTCCATGTATAATAACATGACTAACATATTGTATCGTGATGCACGGCCCATAGGCAATCTCCACCTTGGCCCCTCTCCCATCGATGGTCTTGTAGCTATTGATCATGAGCTCATTCTTGAGCTTGATAACCATACTTTTCGCAAAAACAATCCACAATGGTTTCGCTTGGATCACCCCGTACCGGAGCGTGCCCGGTTTCGGTTTTGCCGGGTCGTCCGATGGGTCGGTTACCATGTAAGTGGCTCCGAACTTGCCTCCGATGGCATTTTTGCCAAACCCGACCACGCAATCGGCCAACGAGCGGCGGTTCTTGGCCCAGTTGGATTTGGACCTCCAGCAGGCGTCTATTGGGTTCATGACCTTTTTGTTAGGACTCGGAGTGTTGTAAGAAGCACCCAGTGATGATGGTAAACTCAAAATTAGGATTAGACTAAGTGTTAGTGGGAGATAGGCTTGGGAGGCCATGGCTTATGAGTGTCGTGAAATTTGAGGTGCACAATTTAGGAAAGGGAGTTAGATAATAATTTATATGGGTCTAGGTGGTGTTAAATAAAGGTGACATCCACGTTAAAATAGGACTTTTTCTTGGGTTTTTGTCTAAAGATTCTGGGGAGAAAATAGACGTGATGGCACGAGCAGAGGGTTCTTGATTTTCCAACATATTATCTAATACTTAGCCTTTGACATTGGGGAGTTGATAAAGTATTTGACTTTTGAAATTGTCTACGCTTTGCTATAGTTTTCGGTTCTATGAATGTTGGTTGGAATTTGGAAACGGTACGGAATAAAGGCATAAATATTGCAAGGATTAATGAATCAGAATACCGGCCTGAACATTAATTTTAATGGGGCAGTCACTTGGAACTGTTATTATCAAGACTTGTAACCACCATTGGTGCTATTACTTTAAAATACATATGATTAATCATCACTACTAAGCACTAATTAACTCACTAAAACATAAAGTATGTTTGAAATATATTAGTCATTATATTTCTATTTATAATAATACGATAAGAGATCAATACGAAAGTAGTCGGCGGCTTACCTAAAAATTCACTTTGTGTGACATATTTTTCAGGCAGGCAAAGGTTGTGGGGCAGTAAAAGGCTGGGTAGGTGTAACAAATTTTTCGTCTAATCATACATTAAATTTTTGACATGGAAAGTGTAATGCCAAAACAAAAGGAATTAAATTGTTTTCAGTTTTCACAATAGTTGCCTGTTAATTAACCAAAAGTCAAAACCAAAGCTCGCTGTTGACTCCAGATTAGAACACCCGCATTGTTTGGGTTCAGAGTTGCAGTTGCTCATTTTTTTAAAGCAATTAATTGTTTAGGCCGATCCGCAAAGTCAGCCCATTAATTTGGCCTCAATGAAGCAACCCAAAGTGAACAAAAGTGCTAGTCCAAGGTGACTGGTCCATTATCCGGATGTGGGCCATGGGAATGATGCTGGTCCAATCTTTTTATTTTATGTTTTGAGAAAATGCATTTCTATTCTGACGAAAATTAAAATGTGATTTCTATTAATGCCTCGTTTTATTTGCATTTAAAAACTTGAAGTACACGACACACGAGTTAAGAGAAAGCCCCACAGCAATTACAAACAAAATCTCAAAAATATATACTTGCTTGCAACACCTCGTTAAGTCTTCTGAAAAAATATTCATGCTCATTTCGCATTTTCTCTGTCATGCGCGCACAAAGCGGCAATCCGGATTCTCTGCTACAAAACGGTACTACATCTCTTTGTATGTCAATTTCAGAAAATTACGAGAACTATGACCAAAAATAACTTCGAAGCCTCATGGTTCGTACGTACAATCACTTGTTTCTTGAACCACATGTATCAGAGCTAGCTATAAGCTTTTTCACACAGCCAAAAGACTGTTCCTTCACTTTTTACTTGCTAAAAAGTGGATGAGTTGATGACTATATCAAATTAATATTCCTCAAAGAAGATGGATTCTGCATTTTACTAAATCTCTATGTAATAATAAATTAACAATGGCATACAAATTAAGCAACAACAAGCAGATTGCTTGCTTTTATTTGTAATTGCATACATCCAAAACTCAAAAAACCAAACAATGCCTAGCGACTCAACTAAATAACAAGATATACTGTATTCTTGTACTTCAATGACAAACCAAACAATCATGTCTAGCAGATAAACTCTGTAAGAAAATACCTATTCCCTCGACACCCTTCTACCCGATAAGTGGGAACAGCTGAAGCCCGGCCCGTTTAATTAGCATAGCTACACATTCCATACATGCACTTGCTCCTTTTACCACATTTTTTGTTGCAACCTCCACAGTGTTTGTTGTGTCTCAAGGGGTTCACACATATCCCTTTGCAACAAATCTCCCAATATTTGCACTTCGTGCCACAACTGCCGCAATTGTTTCTATCTTTAGCCACATTTACACATCTTTTCTTGCAACAATCCGGCCCCGGACTGCCCTTAAGAAGGCAAATTCTTGGGTCCCTGTTGCACTTCGTAAAACGATGAAAACTTTTTTGCGCGAGGAAACGGCTTACGCTGCGAATTGATGTGGGTTCTGCATTTTGATCATCATTTTGCAATGGATCAGTTGGTTCTGCTAAAAGAGATATGTTTAAGGTCATTGCCACTGCTAACAAGAAGATAAACTTTAGGCACCTCATGGCTTCTTAATGATTGTGTTAGAGATGATATATATATATATATATATATATATATATTTAATTAGCGTGTGTGTGTGTGTGTGTGAAGATTTGGAAGGGCAAGATTAAAGAAGAGGATTAGAACTTGTGATGGAGTGCTTGAATTGGAGAAGTGAGAGGTGCTTATATACGTTGATATTGCATGGGGTTGGCAATGTGCTGAATATTTTATTTGAAAGTGGAGTGGTCTTTGTTCAACAGCAGAACACGAAGTCAATTCATCTAAATTAGGCACTCAATGGTACAATAATATGATTTTATTCACATGTCCACATGTTAGAAAAGTTGTATGTGTAAAAAAACCAACAAAAATCGATCGCATGCCCCCCAAATCATCCCCCAAGCACACGTTTTCGAAGTTTGCTTGTTTTGGTTGGACACGTTTTTGTGATTTTGTGTACGGCAAATGAAGGAGATATGGGCGTCTTCCAAATCTTTTTCCTTTGATTAATTAGTATATTTTCCGTGGCAATCATGCACTTAGTGATTGCAAATTTTGTTTGATTTTTGTCACAAGAACAATATTCATATCTAATAGCAATTATTGTCATTGCTAATTATAAGTGATATCTTCATTGTAACAATTTGATGGCAATAAAATTTTTATCACTAAATCATAATTAATGTAATTTTTTTGTCACTAATTATCACTATAAAAGCGTCCCTAATTATTGATAGTGATAACTAAAATACAATTATCAGTAGTGAGCTGAATTACAACGAATTTAATGTTGTTAAAGATATTTAGTTAGTGATAAAATAAAATATGCTATCGCTTATTATATATTATTAGTAAAAAACGTGTACATTGATCCAATTGCTAACAATTAGAACGTCCATGCCAGGACCCTCTGGACTCTAAAGTTTACCCTTTTTGAACCATGTCAATATAATTAGAAATATTTGCATGATGTGAAATGAATCAATTATTAAGTTTAATATAACTAATTATATATTTGTGTTTGCATATTTTAAACCTTTTTCAGATGTAACTTAGAGAAGCTTCGAGGAACATGGGATGCAGATGATATGAACATTTGATACTAGGGATTTTTTTGAATTGAGAATTAGAGAGGTTTTAGGTAACGGCGCACTCACTCACAATGTTCACTATAGTCAACGACTTTGACATGTATAAATAACGAATGTTATTATTTGGCATCATGGTTGACGCGATCGATTCTTTTCTAAATTGAACATCTTTCTTTCCGTTTTTGGGGACCAAAAAAATATAGTAGAAATCAGAAAAACATATCATCGAATCTGCACACAGTTTCTTGTTTCCTCATATATATATATACACATATAAATATATTGATGTGTATATATATATATATTATTTTAAATAATTATATTGTCTTGAATTCTGCTGAATGCAGGTAAACCAATAAACAAAAAAGGAAAAAAATTGAACGAATTGTATTTCACAAGGATTTGAGGGTGTGTTTGAATTGATGGATTTGATGCGCAGAATTTCAAATTAATAGTAATAAATTCATTGAGTTTATTCGAATAAATTCACATTGCAATAGGTTTCAAAATTATAGTGTAGTAATTTACCACCAAATCATCTGCTTATCCCCATTCCCGAATACAATGTTCTTTGAATAAACTTGGGATTTATTTAGAAAGGTAACAATTAGTCAACTTCAAGTTGGGTGTTACCCAACCCTTGGAAAAGGTAAACCAAAACATTAATATAATGGCAATCAAATGAAATGGCCTTAGACCTTCTGTATGTTTGATCCTGAATATGAATTAGTTGTTTTATCTAATATTTCATATCACCAAGAATTTGAAGCACATATTTCAGAGAAGCCATTCATATTATTTATGTTCTAAAATATACACTTGGCAAGGTGCTATGTCTAACAATTATATAATAATTTAGTATTTCTAGTCAAATGAAATGATAAAGAAAACTACGAATATCAATCATTTATGAGTATCATATCGTTACTAGACCAATCATCAAGAATTAGGAAAGATAAAAGATAAAAATTAAACATTACGCCCAACGGCGTCATATCAAATGTATATATAGGCATGATTTAGGGAAATTCTTTTAGGGATTCAGTGTGTGCACTCTGCAATCCAAATTCAACCACGTGTTATGTATTATATTTTTTATAAAATACATATAATACGTGGCTAAATTTAAATTATAGAGTACATTGGTGGAACCCATATACCCGGTCTATATAAGAATTTTCTCATCATTTATTGATCTTGTTATTGAGTTAGCTATATATACCTGTTATCGAGAACCGCCTCCTAAGCTCCATTTGTGATTTTTGACAAAAATTGAATGTATTTGCAAAATAATGAGTCGTATAATTGAGATAGAGATTTCAGTAAATTACGTGGCACACACATAATGTTTTCTTATCTTTTCCTTTTTTTCCCCCCTTCAAACAAAACATGTGAAAGTTTTATTAATTGACTAAGCTTAAATTAAACATGAATGATGATCCCATGATCCTAAAGTGGCATACCAATCCCATTGAACCGGCTCAGAAGTATCCAAAACGTTAATTAGCTCGAATTTTTAAAAAAAATACAAAGCCTCCCAGAGGGATACAACAAGCATATAGAAATAATTTAAAACAATGGCCTGGTTTACAAGAGCAATGCATGTATGTATCTACTTAGAAGTCCATCTAAGTAGTTCTAAAGCAATGGCACTCATGCCCAAAATTCCCAATATAACACCATAAATCCATTCCCATCTCTTGGCTGCACTCTGATTGTTGATCCCTTGAAAAATATTTGCAATGATGAGCACAATCAAGGCATAGCCCGCAAAATTATGATAAACCACCCAATATTTGCGGCATACGTGTTCTTCATCTGGCTGTAAACAAATGGCTAACAACTGAATAAATGTAAGAACAGGGCTATCTGATTCAATATTGTTACATCAGGCTAGTCAAATGATGAACATTGTGGATAATATTGGCATCTTATATGTATACCTGAAGTGCTGCGAATGCGAATATAATCGTCCCAAGAATCCCATGTGTGCTCATGATGTGTTCTTTGGCAGAGTTCTTGATTGATATACCAAGGCCCCATCCAAGTGTGCCCAGAATGAACCCCGATAATTGAGACACAATGTGAAGAGAGTACCACTCGTTGGATGCTTTCCTCAAGTACCGTGCGACAAGGGCCCCAACGGGCACGAGCACTCCCCATCCTATGATGTTCACAGTACCATGGACCTGTCAAACAGGCCACAAAATCTCAATAAATGTGTTACAAACCTCAGACCGTTAACTGATAAAGTGAGACATTTAAACATATCTTACAGTTCTTAAGTGGCGACGCTTGCGTGACATATACGCATTCCTCCATGGTGGCCTTGGGTCGGTAATTCCATTACTCCGATTCTCATAAGATGCATTGTGATTGATCTGCTGCTTTTGGTGTTGAATATACTGATGAAGAGCTTTCGTTGACGAATTCCTGACAAGTAACTCTTCATTCCACGAAGATGTTTGGGAGCCGAGGGAGGGTGGGGACCAGATTACACAAAAGAGTATGACACAAAGGTAATTCATGAGATAGCTTCCAGCTTTCTTTACTGGTTATATATTACTCTATTTGCCTTTGTATGAGCTTTGAACAGAACCACAATGACAGTTTGTGCTGTTTAAAGTGCATAGAGCATAAAATTTTCTTGTGCTCTGTAGCCTTAGGATTGGGGCCTATGTTTCTTTCCAATAAAAATGGCCACACAAGTGACAACTGACAAGAATATATCCTTTACTTATTAGGCTAGGACAATGTCCGCCTGCTAATCATTTAGCTGTAATGCTATAAGACTTTATTCCAATCTTCACCATTTCTTTTTTCTCTCCATTTTCCTTTTCTTCTCTTTTCGAATTAAAGGTTTCCATGCGGGGCCCTTCTTTTTCCAATGCCCTTTTCAGCTTATGCCTCAAATACAAGTAAACAATCCAAAACGAATACAATAGCGGACTGGAATTTACACATAGGTTGTTGTGGTTGGCCTTAGAACTGAAGTGAATGTAATAGTATTTCAGCAATGTTTTGTTTCATTATTTTTGGCTTGATCACTAATTGCATTTTTTTTTGTTAACATTATAGTTGTTGAATACTGCGTTCTGCCGTTTCCTTAACAAGGAGGGTACATAGCCTCTGATAAGTAACTTTTCTTCTTTCCTAATCAACCAAAAATTGGAAGATCTAATTCTGTAAATTTCAAGCAGTCATTTGAACCAAGACCAAACGAAAAAAGCAATACTTGTAACTTCATTTTCCTATTGTCAACTATCAACGATATAAGTGGCACTCTTCTGAGGTCCCATCAAGCCATCCCCCTCTCCCATGCCGGTTGAGAACTAAAGCAATCGCTTTATCCAATGAAGCTCCATAAACAACTTTTCGTGCGTCTTTTTGTGTGTATAACTATTGTTGCACAAATAAGGGCTGTTGAGAATGATCTCTACATGCCTGAATCAAACGAAAGAACTCTTTCTATGAGAGGATTAAGCCGCTTCCTAGCACAGCAGAAGCTGCCAGCAAACTATACTTGTGATAAGTTTCCAAGACTTTGCCGTCTGGTGGGCAGTGCCGGCCCCGACTGCTGCAAGAAGAAATGTGCTAACGTGAAGAAAGATCGACTCAATTGTGGCATGTGTGGGTACAAGTGTAAGTATGCAGAGATTTGCTGTGGGGGAAATTGTGTAAACGCTTCTTTTGATAGGAAGCACTGTGGGGGGTGCCATAACAAGTGCGAAAAAGGGGAGCTTTGCGCATATAGGATTTGTGGTTATGCATGAGAGTTGTTAGACAAGAGCTCAAGGGGCAGGATTTTTTTGTATTTTCAGAAACATAGCGTCGTCATAAGAAATTACTTTGATAACTCTAAGCTACAGGAAATTTTAATTAATTCACTTGATATGCACTGAAGCAAGTACTTCTCAAATGGCTTAAAGTGATAAAAAAAAAAAAAAAATTGCGTTTTTTTTCATGATTAGTTATATGTTGTAGCTTGAAAAATGATCAGGGAACTGAATTAATGAAAATCCGCTGAATGCGTGAAGTCATGAACATACATCAGTGCCAGTTTATTAACAAAGTCACACATTTAATTTACTTGACATTGGTGCTTCAGCACATATTGATATCTCAGTTGATTCCATGCTATAAAATGTGCAAGAAGCAGATCAGATATATATGAATACATGTATACTTGTGAAATATACTATGGTTTTACAGTGCTGATGAAGTCAAATATGCAGTAAACTTTTGCCTTTGTTCTGATGCCTAGTATTTACAGCATTGGCTAGCATCAAACTTCATTGAAATTTGCAGTTCTATTGCCGATAACCATGTTGCTTGAAAAACAATTCTGGTCTTAATTTCTGCACACCCAGGAATGGTTGTCTCATCTGGGCTAATTAATTTTTTCGTTGACTGCACAAACTTACATTGTCAAAAATTGATGTTAGGCAAATTAGTTAATCTGGATATCAACCGAGCCTCTTGCCCACCATATTGAACCATTTACGGCACGAAAACGTGAAGGTAACTTGGGAACACATTGACATTCAATCCAGTCAAACAAGATCTACTTTTAGTGCATATGTAACCTCTGCAAGGAAGAAACTAGAAACAAGTAAACAACTTTTAATTTAATTTATTTGAATTGGGCGTGCAAAAACAGTTAGCTAATGGACAAAGGCACAAAGCATTTGAATTTGGCGTCGATTCAGATGCATGGTTAGGAAATTTATCAAAATTGGGCATCTTTGAATTGGGAGTTTGAGCATATGTTCAAAACTTACAAATTACGTTTCTATATGGCATTCAATTTTCCTCTAATTTCGATCAACAATTTTTATAATAAAACTGAAAAGGAAAGAACAAATGAAATAAAATTACATTTACTCACATTTCTTTTAAGACTATGAAAAGATCACGTTTAAATGAAGTAAAATCGTTAAGGCCATGGGGATTCATGGAATTGTTTGACGCCCTAATAAAACCAGCACAAGTAAAAAAAAAAATAAGAAAGAAATTACATGTTTTAACATAATCGTATTTTCATTCTGTTAATACCCATATTTCATTTTTCAATTAGAAAAATTATCCATGCCCCGACAAGTTATGAGTACTAGTTTGCGGATCATTTGCATCCCTAATCTCAGAAGCTGACATTCAGTAGGGGTGATCATGATTCAGATTTCAATTTTTTAAATATATTTAAGATTAAATTGTCATATGTAATTTTTTTCCAAAATATATTTTAAATTGCAATTTTTTAAATTAAAACTGAAAGTATGCTTAAAGCGATGCTGTTCGGTGCGATTTGGCGGTTTTAAAAAAAAATCAATTAGACAAAAGAGACGAATATATTATCTTCTAGTATCCGCAAAATATTTAAATTAATATTAAAAATTCAACACATGAAAATAAAAAAAATTTAAATAAAAATTATAAATACTAATTGTATGAAGTTCATAAAACTAATAGATATAATGTAACTTTGCATATTTAAATGAAGCTCAAGCAATAATATTGATTTTATTATGTAACTTCTTAAGATTTTGACTAATATAATATACTAAAATTTTAGTCCATATATAATTTAATAATAAATGGTTAAATATATTTGAAATATTGAATGATTAAAACATAACTAATGAAATTTGAAACATTTTAAAGTGTGATTAGTGAATTTATCTTACACATTGAAATGCTTAAGTTAAAAAAATAGATAAATTTAAATATATATATATATATATTAATATATATGTGAGCGATTCAATTTGGTTCGGTACGGTATGGTTTGAGAAAAAAAATTAAAACCAAACGAAGTTTAAAATACGGTTTTAAACTTAATTGTTGAACCATGATTTTTTTTAAAAATTGACAAACAATATAGTTCAATGCAATGCGAACAATTTTTAAAAATTTATGCTCACCCCTAATACTGAGTTTCAATTCCTAATCGTAATCTGGCACTACTGCCACTAGCCCATGAGCCCACCTAAGCCTGTAGGTAGTGAAGACTTGATCGCACCTATCAAACGATTTCTTAACATTGAAAAATGAAAACAATATAACCATTTCAAATATCGAACTCCAATACAATATGAAAGCATCCTGCACAAAATATATGCCACAATACGTACCAACTTCAAGCCTTCTTGAAGTTTTTTTTACCATTTTAGTCATACAAATTCCTAAAATTTTTCAGGAGCTCTGGGATATCATAGCCAAGCATATCATCAACAGCCTGGATCATTTTCGGCTTCAACTTCTCAAAATCATCAATATTGTAACGACTTAGGACCTCTTTAAATTGTTCGACATTTGGAAAATCCCCAGCGGGCAGATGATATTCTTTTTGAACCTGTATATCATTGAATTTCAGTCAGGCATTGCAACACACAACATGTATCTAGGTGCATTGTGTTAGGTTGGAGGAGAGATTGGCAAGAAATAAGTACCTTTTGAAATACATCTTCAAGATTATTTATAAGTCTTTGCTGAGCTTTAGCTTTGCCTATTAAAGTCGGCATCTCCTTTTTGAGTTGGCTCATTATGTAGGCATGGATCTTGGCAGCTCTAGCACGTTTCACAAACTCATTGATCTGGCAATACATTTTTGTTAAACACCACATTGGTGGTATTCCTTTTGCTTTACCAGCCACCAAATATATAACATATATATCTCAAACTATATAAAAAATTTGCATACCCGACGATCGCAGGACTTCTTTGGTATGTCTATCAAGTCTACGAGGAGATCATCTTGCTCTTTCTCAAAAAGTTCCTTTCCTATGGGGCCAAACGCTGCTTCGTTCACAGGCTTGTCATTAAATGATCTGATACTCACCAAGAAAAGATAATTATTATAGAGGTAATACTTAACCATAATCTATAACACATGAAATGGGAGATCTATGACTGTATAGATTGGAAGATCTGGGAGCACAACATAATAGTAATGAGGAATAACCCCCAAAAAAGAATTAGAAAAAAGAAAGACTTAACTTCAAATGAATCAAACAATTTGAAAACAAATGCTTAATAAGTTGAAAAGAATCACATGACAAATCGTTGCAAGGTTGAAAACCAGTGTAGTGACAGCACATAGGATAAGGTAAATGAAAAAAGTAAAATAAAACAAAACATTAAATACACCTTCAATCCAAATTATTCTGACCAAACATCTCTCCTATGGCTATAGACCGTATAGAATTGCTATTACTAGTTGGACCTCACTAATGACAATGAAGTTCGATCCTTTGCCAAACAGTAATAAACTTCAAAGGGTGCTAAAGATAAATGACAAAATAGTTTGGAAGATGAAGAACATACCCAATATACACGCGAGCTACCTCTGGAGTGTTAAGAACTTTTCCAAGTGACCACATTAGTGCGCCATAAACTCTCATCAACTGCAATGAATTAAAGAAAAAACATGAGACTTAACAAGCACTTAAGCTAAATTGTAGGAGAATACACACAATCAGAGAGAAATAGCAGAGGCATATACATGTGATAAATTAAATAAATTAACTTACTTGTTGAGTATCAACTTGGTCAGCTTTGTTCAAAACTACACGTATTTTGTCATCGTTGCCACGCAATGATGAAATTACCCGTTTGAACTCATCACTTATGTCAAGTTTATGTGGATCAAATAGAAGGAGTATTAAATCGCATTTTGCTGCAAACCATGATATGACACCTGTGAAATCATAGCTTCTTTGTGTTCGTTGCTTTTCTCCAGATAAAACCCCAGGAGTATCCACAAACGTTATATGTTCAAGCAGCTGTAGGTAAATGAATTCCCATGAAATATCTGAATGGTTTAGTATTACAAACTGCGTTATGACAACACGCCGAAAATTGTAACTCACTGTATGTGGCATTTGAGAACACTCAAACTTTGACAAAAATGACCCACCAAAAGTGGTCAAACCAGTAAATGGCAAGTCTGCATGAACCGCAATTGTGTTTCCAGGAATGCTCCTTTCGTCCGGGCCAGACTGTGAATATGA
>JAOWBU010000578.1:0-25000 GCA_026212405.1 Petrea volubilis
CGAATCGGGTACTGCAGAGGCCATTATGAAGCTATACTCCCAACTCAGTTACTCTATCCACAATACTAGAATTTAAACTCTAGATATTAATTAAGAAATCTAGCATTTCATTCCACTAAGATCAATTGATAGTTGGTACTATATCGAATAATTGAATGAACGCAATATATTAAAATTTACAGTGTATCACGTTAATCATCCAATTCTAATTTCTAGGCCCATTTTTATTGCCAACTAAAACTCTAAAGCGCCCAAATACGGAAACTCCCAAGCCCAATCAATTCAAACTCTCGCCTATTATTCTCCCACATTGATAAAACGAAGCTTTTAATTATTGTTTATATACAACAAGCTAGTCAGGACATTTTGTCCCTTCGGGGACATCTGACAAAATTGGAATGATACAGAGAAGATTAGCATGGCCCTTGTGCAAGGATGACGTGCATAAATCGAGAAATGGTCCAATTTTTTTTTTCATCTATTTTCTTCTCCGATTTTTCTTTTTTTTTTTCCATCTATTTTCATCTTCGATTTTCTTTTTTTTTTTTGTTGCCATCTATTTTCCGAGGAACCCTTAAAAAAATGCTTGATTTCGAAGGCGTATTTTATGTGAACTTGATACACTATATTGAATAATGGTATGAAAACTATATATTTAAATTAAGAGTATGTTACATTAAGTACCCTAAAATTTGAAGTGTTTTGTATTTTGGTAATGAGGTACTAGATCCCTTAAGTAACGAATAAGATTCAAATCCTAGTATTGTGAATGAAGTAACTAGATTGGGAGGGCCACCTTTATAATGGGCCTCTGTAGTACTCGATCCAAATTAGTCGGTTAATGAGTCGAAACTGGGTGGCTAAGACCAAAAAAAAAACTTCAATATTTGTGAAGATATGCTTATGCATGGCATGCAACCTTTATATATGCACTAATGGTTTTTTTTTTTTTTAACTATTTCACTATTACGGCGAAATATTTTTAGAATATTCAGGAATATGTTTGACTGAATTACTTATTCTCAAATCTACATAGCAAAGAGTGCTTCCACAAAATTGAGCCTTATATTTTGAAAAAAAATATACAATTTTTAGAAATATATATATTTTTTTCTAAAGCATTATTGGTAGTTAGTTGAGATTTGTGAGATGATTCAGAGCTATAACCAACTGCAAATTGGATCCATAGAAAGCCCAATCTGCTTCAATAGCCCATTCGATTTTACAGTTAAGTCGTTATCTGCCCAACCTAAAACTGAAGCAAGCCCAACCCTTTTGATCAAAGGCTTTCGCAATAAGTTTCTTGTGCTATCCAGTATCGACTCAAAGAGACTTCCTTTCTACTTTTGGCGCCTCTCGAAACACTTCAAAAACCTCTCCCTCTCTCTCTCTCTCTCTCTCTCACACGCACGCACGCACACACACACACACACCCAAACACACACACGGAGTCATTCACAGCGGGGACGCCATTGATGGAACAACAAAGAAAGCAAATTTTGCGGCAAGAACAGGAGGAAGTGGATGATGTACAGCAGGGCCCTATCCCTGTCGAGCAACTTCAGGTCAATCATTTCATTACCTTCTCCCTATTTCTGGGATTTTTTAGTTTTCTTTGAAATAGTTTTTCGAGTTTTCCTTCCCTTTTTTTGTGAGAAGTTGGTTTTTTAATTTTCTTTCATCTTTCTGTTCTGCGGTTTTGCTGTTTCTTTGGATTGGGTTTTTATTTTAGTTCATCAAGATATTTGTAGAAATTTTCAAGACCTGAACTTTTTGTTGCTTCGATGTTTTCGCAACTTATTTTTTGAATTGGATGTATTAATTTTTCTTTATAAGAAAAGGGGTCGTTTCAATTTCATAGAGCTAGATCGTACCTACCCATGTTGTTTAAATCTTGGAATAAATAATTACTTGTTTCATTCTTGCCCACGTGGAATGAAAACGCTATTCTAAATCCAATGCCCAATTCTTAGTCTGTATTGTCAAATTCTTGAATCAAGAAGGTTTTGGATTTCATAAAATGGAAATTTTGATTGCTCCCGAATATTCTTGGTCCTCGAGCTCCAAATGTTATTATTGCTAGCTGCTTCTAAATGTCAATAGTAGCCTTCTGACGTTGTTCCCTTTTTCTTGTTTTATTGTGAGTACACTGTCTGAGGATCTGTTTAGATTTGGTCCAACAATGAGCTAGTTTATGACTCTGTTGGAACTTTGAAACTTGTACTGGCTCGATGGTTAAGTTTGATGACAATCACTTATGCAATGTTTTGATGGATAGAATTTGTAGAGGAACAAACACAGCCTAAATGTGTGATAATAAATGGCATAAGGGTTTTAGTCGGCCTTTCTATCATTTGCTACAATCAGTGTACTGCTTTATTCTGTTTTTAGTTTTATCAAACCAGAACTTAGTTATTGTCTATATAGTTTTCTCAATCAGTGTGAACAAGTGGAACTAGCTTGGAAAATTCATTGTTCTTGTGAAGGGATGAGCGTGATGAAAGTTGAAATACATTTCCTTGCTTTTTGTCCCCATACCAATGGCTCATGGTGCTTCGTACCTATGAATAATAAAAATATAAATATTCTCCAAAGGATTGTCCCAAGTGAAACAGGCTTAATGGTTTTTTGATCGTGTATATCTCAGTGTATTTCTAGATGTAGCGGCTATTGGATCTAAAAAGAATTACATAGTTCTTATAAGCTTACCTTGATTGTGTAAAAATTTGAATATCATTTTTGGTTCTAAATGTATCTTGCCTGTTCCTCTATTAGGCATCTGGAATTGCTGCCCTTGACATTAAAAAGCTCAAAGATGCGGGCTTGTGCACTGTGGAATCAGTGGTGTATTCTCCAAGGAAGGAGCTTTTGCAAATAAAAGGAATTAGTGATGCAAAAGTAGATAAGATCATTGAGGCAGGCATGTGTTTCTTGTTCACTATGTGATATTCTCGTTACTTTGTCCTTTACTCCACACTAAATTCATTCAATGTAAGAAGTGTGAATGTCGACAGCTCTCTCGAGTAACTTGTGAAAGCAACCGCTTGACTTTCCTTTTTTGGATAAATATCAACAGCTTCAAAGTTGGTGCCTTTGGGCTTTACCAGTGCCAGCCAATTGCATGCTCAGAGGCTTGAGATAATTCAAATTACTTCTGGATCTAAGGAACTTGACAAAATCTTGGAAGGTGGGGTTTCCCATGGACAACAAGCTATAATCTTAGTGTCTTGCAGATCCCATTATATATATAATATATATATATATTTTGACAGGAGGAATTGAAACGGGGTCTATAACAGAGTTATACGGGGAGTACCGCTCTGGAAAAACTCAACTATGCCATACACTTTGTGTCACTTGCCAAGTAAGATCATTTTACTTATACACACTACCCAATATCATGTGTGCTGATTTTTCCACTAGAAATCCTTCGTTGTAACTTTTTTCTTTATTAAATCTTTGAAAGAGAAGATGAAGTTCATTCACGTAGCATAGTGATTTCTTTATTGAAAAATTTCATGTTGTTCTGCAACTGCAATTGTAATTCAGCTTCCATTAGACCAAGGAGGTGGCGAGGGAAAAGCTATGTACATTGATGCTGAGGGGACGTTCAGGCCACAGAGACTGCTACAGATTGCTGAAAGGTCAGAACAGCTTCTTGAGATTTAAAAAAAAAAATTGTTTGAATGTTATGTTAGTTTGCTTAAATTATCTGTAAGTGGTTGAACTGTGTAGGTTTGGGTTGAATGGTGCTGATGTGTTGGAGAATGTGGCCTATGCCAGAGCATATAACACCGACCATCAATCTAGGCTTCTGCTTGAAGCTGCATCCATGATGGTGGAAACCAGGTACATATTACCTAGTTTTTATGCTTATAAGATGGATATCTAGAGTAGACTTTTCTGATTTCCCTACAATACTGAGACAAGCGATTGATAATTTCATGTCCATGCAACTTTTGCCTAAGTCATACTCCAATTCATAGTTCCAATTATGCAAATATTACATATAACTGGATACTCTCACTCTCTCTCTCCATCGATGTTACAGTTCGCCTACTTTGTTCTCTGATGAATTTCTTTTACAGACTTATGTCTTGGCATGCTTTATATTCGAGCCAGACTACATTAACACACTCCAATCATGCAGGTTTGCTCTAATGATAGTAGATAGTGCCACTGCTCTTTATAGGACAGATTTCTCTGGAAGAGGGGAATTATCAGCCAGGCAAATGCATCTTGCCAAGTTCCTCAGGAGCCTCCAGAAATTAGCAGATGAGGTAGTTAATGGGATGAGACTACTAATATCTAATACATAGGGTTTATTTGTGTGTTTTATCAATTAAAATGCAACTAATGGACAATATAGTGCTGTTATGGCTGAAAAAACCTGTTCTTCATGCTTATAGTTTGGTGTTGCTGTTGTTATAACAAACCAAGTTGTTGCTCAAGTGGATGGTTCTGCCATTTTTGCCGGGCCTCAAATCAAACCCATTGGTGGCAACATTATGGCCCATGCTACTACAACAAGGTTTGTTCTTATGTGCTTTATTTACTTCTTGCTAAGTTATATTGTGGTGCGGTTGCTTAACTATGAGGTTCTGCTTGACAGGCTTGCCTTGCGTAAAGGAAGAGGAGAGGAGCGCATATGCAAAGTAGTGAGTTCTCCGTGTTTGGCTGAAGCCGAAGCAAGATTTCAGATATCTGTAGACGGTGTGACTGATGTAAAGGATTGATTACATTTTTGAGTAAAACTTTCAAGGTCTTTCACTTGCGATGATGGCTTTGTATCAATTCCCTTCTTTGGAAGAAACTATAAAAATCATCTTTTCTTGCTTGGAAGTAACTCATGCCTAAAAATTTATCTTCGCTTCTATAGTATATTGTTCGATCGAAGTGCCTTCAATACTTATCCAATCCATCCTCTTGGGTAGGGATGTGTGGAGTCACTTGAGGTAGTAAATGGGAAATTGAAAATCTATTGATTGTTTGCATCCGTATTTATTTATAGGGTATATTATCCGTATTCGTATAAATCGAATATTATGCGCATGCAGTTATAGGTTTTTGAGTAATAAATGGATACGAATATGATAATTGCATATCTACTTTGAATGTGTATCTATCGAATATATTCGTTTAATTATATTTGTTATCTGTATTGGATAAATAACATTAAAAATTATTATTATTATTATTATTATTAGTAGTAGTAGTAGTAGTAGTAGTATAGATATGTATATATTTTAATCTCTTCTTATAAGTAAAATATATAGGATTTTTTTTTTATATAAATATATTCGGATGTTCGGATAAATGGATTTCGATATTCAATCAGATCTTTGAATAATTGTACGTTGGAATACTAAACGGATATGGATATTTTTGAATTTGCAAAATTTCCGTCGGATTTGAATTTGCATATGAGGTTTTGAATATCTGTCGGAATTGAATATGAATACAAATATTGAAAAATATAGTCTGATACAGTTTCGGATATTGTATATCTACTTCATTTAATATCCGTTTACATCGTTGCTTTAGGGGTTGGCGAGGGATTTAGCCTCCAAATATTTAAAAATTTTGTAAATAGATTGGAAGGAATTAGATTTTTGTAAGTTTTGAATTCTAAATGGTCCAAGCGGATTATAGATATTTGATATGGAGTCTAAATGGATGTAATTAAAAAAAAAAAAACTTTATGTTTTGATGATAGTTTACATATTTAAATAATGAATAATAAGGTCACTCATGCAATTTAAAGAGTATCTTATGCAATTAAAAAAAGAGTTAGAAACATATAATGAAATTATAATAGATCTATATGAAATTATAATAGATACGATCTATATATGTATATATATATATATATATATTGTGTGTGTGTGTGTGTGTGGAATAGATCCGTTAAGATCAATATCAACGTGCTTTCAATTTGAGTTAAACTCATTTCCATCCCAGTTTATTTAAAGTTCATTTTCTAAAATCCAACTCAATTCATTTAGGCCCAATATGAGATCCATAACCAAAAAGAAAAAAAAAAAGAAAAAAGGGAAGGAGAATATTTATACTTGTATTGTTAACATAGCATGCATACGAGCAATTACATATTTATACTAAATTAAAAACAGTATTTATGTGAACGAAAAATAAATACGACGTGGCCAATTATAATTTGCCCTAAGTAAGAGGGCTCAAACACAAATGTGGCTTTTTGTTCCAAAACACACACACACGCGCACACACACATGTGGCTTCAGTCTAATAGTGTTGAAGAAATAAAATGAAATTTCCATTTATGCACACAGTTAAAGCACCCATGACATGATAACGGCTATCACAACCCTTTGATTTCCTCCAATTCTCCCAGAAAAAAACATCTGCTACCGTTGCTGGTTGATGAAATTATATCAATCGTCTCTGATTTGAAGAGTGAAAATGGCAGCGGCGGCGAAGCCCGGCGTGCCGAAATCCGGAGCGATCTCCAAAGGATACAACTTTGCTTCCACCTGGGAACAGGTTTTCGATTGCTTTCCTCTTTTCCCAATTCGTTCGATACGATAATTTTTGTGGATGGGATCACTGTTTTTAATCTACTGTTTGGTAGATCTTGTGCTCCTTTTTGCTTCTGATCGGTTTTAAGCTACCATTGGACCCCCTCTTTGTGTGATTCCTTTATTTGATGTATTTGTGAAGTGAATAGATCAGTTTTGAGAAATTTGATTTGTGAATGATGTTCTCTTGGGGCTTTCTGGAATCAAAATTGCACAGTTAACCTAATCTGTTTGGTCCCCGCGCTCTTGCATTGTTGACTTAAAGAATTGCCTTAGCTACATTAGTTGTGCTTTACCTTGTGTGCGAATTGTTACTCAAGAATTGGATCAGCAGGTATAGTTGTGCTTTACTGGTTAAATATAGGGATCCGTAGCATTCTCATTTCTTCTATGGATATATGGATATCTGCATATATATGTGTACAATATTTAAGGTGCTTCTTGGGCTGAGTAGATTTTCCAGTTTCTGCATGAGTATGGAGTTTTGCCATCGTTGCTAACTTTGCCTAACTTTTGTATTTAATAGAATGCTCCATTGACAGAGCAGCAGCAGGCAGCAATTGTTGCACTCTCCCATGCTGTTGCTGAGCGACCTTTTCCACCAAATTTGGTAAGTCTTCAGCAAGTAGTTTTTTTTCCATGACATTCCGTATTTGGAAAAATTGAATGAAACTTATTTATTCGTTTCTTGTTTATTGGGGATTCAAAGGCACGAGATAAAGTAGCTGGACTAGAAAATAATCTGTCTATTTCCACAAAGCACAGCCCTACGGAGGACTCAGGGGCCATTGAGGCAGTTCTAGTCAATACAAACCAGGTACATTGTATTTTCATTGATTGTTGCACTATTTTAATTAAACTTTTATGTGTACACCTAGTTGCTTGGTTTGTGCACCTTGACGTGATCTGGATGATAAAGAAAGCTAGAAATCATGCTTTAATGGGAAATAGAAGATCTGGATGATATAGAAGATGCTTCATATCCTCTGGAAAATATACCGGATATGTTTCGAACGATATACGCGGATATTTAATTTAGATAGATTAAGAATTTGGTTTCTAAGCAACCAGAATTATGGGGATTGGCTTCTCTTTTTTTTCGTTGAAGATTTGCCTTAAAAGTATTTTATTTGATTTATAGTTGTGGTATCCTCATAGTGATGGATGATACATAATCCATTCTCAGCAATTTCTAAACGTGCTTGCCACTATTAGCAAAGCTAAATAAAAGAAGGAGATGGATCTTGTTAGCTATCAAAGCCTAGAACTTTCTAGCTTGTTCGCTGACTTGTAATTTGAGCTCCTGGGCATCACATCAAAATCATAACCTTTCATCTTGTCGGCTTGCCCATCCTAGTCAATAAAGAATAAATTTTGCATGCTACAGTGTTGTGCTCTATCTTCTCGAATTTGAAATATGGGTCATTTTCTTTATCTAAGAAAAGAAAGGCCTATCTACAGAATGTGGCCACTACCATTGCATCATCTAGCAAAATATACATAGATCTGCAGATGATTTGAATCCATGGTGTCCAAGACAGATTAGAGCAACTTTTGCACTTCTCCAGGGCGTTCCCTTTGTTACTTTATTTACTTTATGCTGTAAATCAGATGGGCCTTAAATCTTGGGAGAAAAATGTTCATGCACGTAAGACATGGAGTAGTGGACCTTTGAGTTGAAGGCATGCTGTGTTTGTGTAATGTGAAAGATGTAGTCTGGTTTATGTTTAATGGTATGAAACTTTACCAAGTAGAACTTGAATTTCTGGGTTTGCATCTGTTGCATGGCTTTGTGTGTATGTGTTTAGTTTTTGACTTCTGTGGTTCTTTTCGTCTATCCTCTACTGCTCTTGTATACTTTTTTCTCAGTTTCTCCTTTAGCTCTCATATTGGCAGGGCTAAGCTTCTATTACTTTTAACTTTTGAAACTTAGTGCTTGTTCCTTCAGGGCTGTGGTTAAAACAAACTTTAATGAAGGAAAATGAACTGGCTGTGGCCGAAATGCAACTTTGAGATTTACATTTCCAGTTCATGGTTTTAATGTTACTTGGTGACTTTTTCAAGTTTTAGTTTTAACAATATTGATGAAGTGCGGCTAAGAGTTTAAATCCTTGAGTATATGCTCCATTCTGGACGTCTTTTCCCTTATTTATAAGACACAAGGTTACCAGATACCCATTGAATTATATCATCTATGCAGTCATTATCTTCAAAGTTGTTACTGAGACTTGACGACTGCATAGTTTAGTAATTCCGTCAAGCTAACATGATCCAGATTTGACATCTGAGATTAATTTGAACTTTTTTTCGTTGGGTTCTTTTTCTATATTGCAGTTCTACAAATGGTTTACTGAGCTCGAAGCGGCCATGAAATCAGAGGTTGCCTCAGTTTTCTAATCTGGACATGATTCCTTTGGGTGAACTGTGAATGAGTTTTGACACCATCTGCATTTTTTTCTTTCTTTAGACAGAAGAGAAATATCAGCATTATGTCAGGACATTAACAGAGAGAATACAAACATGTGATACTATACTTCATCAGGTAAGATATTTCTCTTTTATTGACATAGACACTGTATGGTATAATTGGCTTCTGCCTCAATCTTTTGGCCAAATTCAGTTTGTGATTCTGTCTCCTTTATCAACTAAGCTGTTGCTGAAATGACTTTCTGCAGGTGGATGAAACCCTCGAATTATTTAATGAACTACAACTGCAGCATCAGGCAGTTGCAACAAAGACAAAAACACTACATGATGCATGCGATCGACTGGTAACTTATGCTTTCTCCTTTTTCTTTTTCGTTTTTTCTGTGCGTTTAAAATGCCGAGCAAAAGTTCTTGTACAGTTAAGAAGGTAGTTTTTTTGGCATTCTAATTAAAGAGAGCATTTTTGTCCATTTGGAGTATGGTATATGGATTGGTCATTATTCATCATATTTCCATGTTGTCTATGCAAGTGTTAGCTATTTCAATCCTAGTAAAATGATAATTCTGAAAGAAACTACTGACAAGTAAAGCTCTCAACATAAACTTCTCTGGTGATTAATTATGTATTTTGCTCTATTTATTGTTCATGTGGCAGCTGATGGAGAAGCAAAGGCTAATTGAGTTTGCTGAATCACTTCGCGTAAAGCTGAACTACTTCGATGAACTGGAGAATGTAAGTTTTGAATGCCATTTGTTTAGAATTGACTTTAAATGATATATCATCTTCAATATTCCACCATTCTGGAGTCCTATTGAATTTTTCTGTTAACTTGCAAAATTTAAGTGAAACCTGTATGCCTATCACCATAGTTTTCCTGCTTGCTCCTTGTTGATGTAGTTTAAAAAAGAAAAACTCACTTATTGCTGTTATTATCAGAAATAATTAGGAACGGAGAAAATCAAAGTAGAATCTAAGTTTCTTAGTCTAGAACTTTGTATTAAACAGCCTACCTTTCAGATTGTTCACTTGAATCTCAGAAACTAGATGTTGTTACTTAATTAAACCCAGATATGTGTCTGCCACCAAAAATATCCTAAAGTGATAAGCAACACCCATGGAATGAGTAAAGTTGCTAAATTGTTGACATGGTGCTTAAAGTTTATATACTATAGTTTGATAGAATATTTGACTTCTTCTTGCATCCACAGTTTGGCCGTTCCAAGTTTCACCAAAAATTTGGAACATACAGAACCTGAGATATCAGAATTTGGCATTCACCATGCAGGATTTATTGCGAATACAATCTACCTTTTTGTTAAATGCCTTCAAATTCTCACCTTTTCTGTTCCCTTCTAGCATTTTATATTTAATGTTTTCATGTATCTTTTAAATGATTGGCCATGCTCGTCCTGCAAACTCAATCAACATTCCTTTTGATCATCTGGTTTTTCTTGCCATTTATTGCTCTCCAGCCAACTTGAGTTATTTGTGTGAAATTGATATCATTATGTGCTACGATGTCTTTTGCCTTGCTTTCTCTATGCTAGATACTGAAGGATTTGGATCACAATGCGATCCAATTCTACATTGTATTCAAGCTGAAAGAATCTCCACAATAGTGAATAACCACATTGCTTCTCATCGCTTCCATAGTGATTTTATCTTGCCTGAACCTTTTTTCTGAAGTGTTTTGGTTTTCACACATTTGGTGTCAGTTTAACTGCTATTTTTGTTATTTATCACAAAAAAAAAAGTGCTCTTTTTGTTGCCCAACAACGTCTTGTCATTTTAAATGCGAAAGAGATTAGCATAAGCTATACAATGTAAGGCCCTATTTCTTTGTGTTAAATGTTTGTAACATCAATGACTTAGATGCATTTCAATTTGACTGTAATGCAATTGACTGCTTTCCCTTTCAGATATAATCATGTGGTTAACTTATTGGTGGTGGATGGGTATTATCCCTTGAGCCTGAAAAGACATGCTTTCCCCAATAGAAACCTGCTAGAAATATGCTTAAGAACCTGAGAAGGTTTACTAAGGTTTGATGAAAAGCATGATGAACTATTAGTTAATTTCATCTTATGAGTTATGCTTCTAGACTCTTTTGGTGTGAATTAATCTTATGCAAACCAAGGTTAATTAATGCATTTTTTCTGAAATTTAAAATATCTAGATGATGAAAGAATTTTTTAAGGTGTATGCTGAGTGTTCACTAATTAGTTGACAATGTTTTTATGCCCTTGCTCACAAGTGTCATAGAGTTGGAAATCCTTCTCCATATCTTGGATCATGAAGGAAATAAGTCCAGAAATAATTGTTGCCATTTACTTGGCAAACAATTGGAAACATGTGATTGTTTGTGAACAGCTCGATTTATATCTGATCATATCCTTCCTATTCTTTCTTAGTTTACGTTAGTTGTTATATGGATGGAATTTCTTATTTGATCTTTCCTGAATTAGATTATATTAGTCTATTAGTATGGAGCATGTGCGACCTATCAATTTTGTCATTATTGTTAATGTCACCTATGTGCAGGTTGCAACCAGTTTTTATTCTCCAAGCATGAATGTAGCACATGAGAATTTCCTTCCTCTGCTTAAAAGACTTGATGACTGCATATCGTAAGTGGCGATATTTAAATACAGTAGTTTTAGCTTATTTTGCTACAAGGTCTTAATCTCCTTACATGACGCTTGTATATCTTGTGCAGTTAAGATTGGTAAAGTCAATGACATATATGTTGCATCATCCCTCTTAATGCGTGAATGAACTCATCTCATGATTCTGAAATATGTTATTTCATCAATGAACTATAGAGTGCTGGCTTGCTATGGGAATTGGCATTATGCTGAAATTCAATATTGATCCAATATTTATTATCTTGGTTTTATGAATCCTTTTCTTACTGAGTAGGTATGTTGAGAGTAATCCCCAGTATGCTGAGTGCAATGTTTACTTGGTCAAGTTCCGACAACTTCAGGTACATACATAATCCTATTGCAGAAAACAAGCAGCAACTGTGCGACCTAGCAATTTTTAGTTCTTAAATAGAAGATCTGACTTCTTGCCTCTAAAATACATGAATAACTTGCCACAGTCTCGAGCTCTTGGAATGATTCGTTCTCATGTACTTTCTGTTCTCAAGAACACTTCCTCTCAGGTAGATCTGACGTTATTCTTTTTAGTACTTTGGATCTTTAGTGTTTGTTGATCCAAACAATTTATCTATCACAATTTCTTCTTCCGTTCTAGGTCCAGGCAGCAATAAAAAGCAGTGCTGGAAACAAAGCATCTGTCTCTGAGGGTGTGGAGGCTTCTATAATATATGTCAGGTTCAAGGCAGCAGCAAATGAGGTAATAGTGCTGACTCTGCCTTTTTTTTTTCTTGGTCACCATTCTTCTACCTGAATGAAGACTGCAATAGTCGGATGAAAATTTAGTTTGGAAAGTTAAATTCTTTGTAGTGTTATAATTTTACTACTCTATTGAGTCAATTATGCCTACAAATATGTAAATTGCAGCTTAAGCCAGTGTTGGAGGAAATTGAAAGTAGAAAACCAAGGAAGGAATATGTTCAGATACTCATGGAGTGCCACAAACTTTACTGTGAACAGAGGCTCTCATTGGTGAATTACGTTTCTCCACACACACAGACACACAAGCAACTTCTCCCCTAAAAGTTCATCCACTATGACTTTCACCAAGGTGGTTGTATCTTATATTTATTCATCCATTTCGGTGTTGTTTTACCTTTGGCTCCAGGTGAGGAGCATAGTTCAACAACGTATCTCCGAATTTGCCAAGAAAGAAGCCCTGCCATCATTGACTAGATCTGGTTGTGCATACTTAATGCAGGTACTCTTGATAACTTAGTTTACATTTGTTTATATCTTTTTTCCAAATTCATCTTGCTGGGATCATGTGACCTCGCTAAATGGTATGATTTCCAGAATAAGTGAGATAAGATATTGATTAGCCCTTCATTTAAGTCATGACGGAAGATGAAGGGATTCCTGTTCAAAGAAAAATCTCAGCCGTTAGTGAAGTTGATTGAGTTTAACGTTTTCTTTATTTCCCACTTTCCTTGTGAGTTTGAAGCTGAGAATGATTTCACCTGTTTCATACAATTTCAGAAATCTAGTTTTACATCCAGACTATGCTTCGTAGGCTTCCATTCTCTTTCCACTCTTCATTGGGGTCAATTTTTAAACAATGAGTACATGCAGAAAATGCAGTGTTAATTGACCAATGAAAGTGGTACGTTATTGGAAGTATGAGGTAGTCACACTTTTCCTAAAGGTTTCATATTCTCACTGTCTGTATATGTAAACATCATGAGCTATTATCTGGTTGATTTTGTGCTTGTTACCTTAAGTTTGTCTGAACCTGTCTCTTACATGTACTGGGGGATGATGATTTTTCCTTCTGATGCTGTTAACATGTTGGAGTCATCTAACTATTTTTTACCTTAGAAGGTACTAAAAGATTTCTGTTCAAACATTACATGGTAACGAATGAAATTGCAGGTGTGTCAGCTTGAGCATCAACTGTTTGATCATTTCTTCCCTTCATCTTCCGAGGATGTTTCGAGTTTGGCTCCTTTAATAGATCCATTGTAAGTCATTTGAATTTATTGGTTTCTTATACATCATTATTTTCTTCTCTTCTATATATCTTCCTCTTTTACCCCCATTTGTTAGTCACATAGATAACAATTACTGATTGTTGTGCCCTGAAATATTCATATCTATGAGCAATATGATTTCTCTCTGTCTACCAAACGGAACTAGAAATCATTATCCTTGTTTAGCCCGTAGCATGCGATCTTTCAAAACTGTCATAGTTGCAAGAATCTCCATGGGTTGGAAATATGTTTTGAATAAGAAGTAGAGTCCCTATATTAAGTTTGTAAATTTAGATCAAAGTCATAGGTCAATGCATAAGTCAGGAGGGAATATCATTATATAACAACTTTTTATTTTTCCACGTTTGGGAGAGTCATAGTGGACATTCGATCACCATTGCTTCTAATAATATGATTGCCTCAGAAGTCACAAGAGAGTTGAAGTCGGTTGGTATAAAAAATTAACTAGGTTATCTGTTCCTGGATTTGTTTTGATTTATATCATCACACTCTGAACCAAACTCTGCATTATAATTCAGTATCTCATTTCTCTAACTCATAAGTTAGGAGATGAACTTGCCTAAGATTTATAAGGTCTTCCAAGAATCATGCCGCATTAGTTCCTTAGATTCTCTTTCTGTGCAACATCCAACTCAAACTCGTCATTCAACATATGGCAGGTGTACTTACTTGTATGATACATTACGTCCAAAACTTATTCATGAAGCGAACCTTGATATTCTTTGCGAACTTGTTGATATTCTTAAAGTTGAAGTCCTAGCAGAACAAGTAAGTAGACGAGGTGAGTCGCTAGCAGGATTACGCCCGACACTGGAGAGGATCTTGGCAGATGTGCATGAGCGTTTAACTTTTCGTGCTAGAACCCACATTCGTGATGAGGTAACTACTGCACCCTGAATGAGTTGTCAGATTTTAAAGCCTGTGTTTTATTGGCGTGGTTGTACATACATCTTTTTCCTTTTAATCTTTTGTTGTTTTAAATTCTATTTATTATTATTTTCTGTTTTGGTTGGGATTTGGGTTTGAGATGAAGAAGAAAGGCGGACGTAGAGAAAAAATTCAAGGAAAGATAGGACTAAAGTAATTTATGGAATTCTAAAGGAGAAAAATTCTGAACTTTAAAATGCTATCCAGTTTTAGAACCTCAGTTCTGTCAGTTGAGTAGTGATTGCTGTCTAATATCTGTATACTGGTTGAGATGTTTAATTTCTGGTGAACTTTGTTTAGGGGCCTCTTTCTTTTGTTACATAAGCATGGGTTTCCTAGAGTTTGGAATCTCTTGCTAATGAGTGGAGTCTCTTAGGAAAACTTATTGAGAGCAAAAGGAGCCATGCCTCAAGTTTCAGTTCAATTTGTTCTATCTGGACTCTCTATAAGATTGAGCTGTGTATTTGCCATATTTTGATTTTCGTTCTTTCTTTTTTATGTCATTTGACTTCTCCTTACTAGAAGGATGGGGAATATTGACCATTGATGGATGGGCATACTGATAAATATGTGCGTGAGAGAGAGGACTTTACAGTGAATTTCACTGTTTCAAGGAGTCGAGAATGAGACATCGGTGGTAAACAGGGCTATGTTTCTATGGCATGGAAATCAACCTTTTGTGGTTTCAGATCTGGGCCTCTTTGGTTGCAATGGGAAATAGGGCAAGAATGATGAAAAAGTTCCTGAAACAGCCTAAAAGAAAACTGCCTGGGACCATATGGCATCTAAACTTGCTTGAGATTTTCTTTGGCCTATAGAAGTCGGCATTCTTGATAGAAATTAACATCTGTCTGTGTCTTATTTAGATTTCAAATTATCTTCCCCTGGATGAAGACCTAAACTACCCGGCTAAGCTGGAGCAATCAGCTGAGACAATGTCAGAAACATCATCTGTAAGTTTTCTATGATTTTTTTAATTCCGTACCTTATGAGTATCTTTTTATCCTTCTTTGTACTACTCTCTGTTAGTTGTTATTGTACTCTTTGGCTGCTTGTAATTGACTTGCCCTGTAGCTCTGTTTCCATGTCTTCTCATTTTTGGCCTGCGAAAAGCGTGAATTTGACCTGTCTGATCTCTAATTTTTCTGCTATTTGTTTTGACATGTAAACTTGGGCACCAAGAACTGTTCTTTTTCTCTTTTTGCTCGTCTTGCTTGCTCTTTATGTATTAGTATTTTGAATACGAGTTAAACTATTATTAATGTTTTGTCTCCCATTTTCTGGTTGCAGAGTACTCAAAGCCCAGATGTTTCCAGAACTTGGTACCCTCCGCTTGAGAAAACTATATCCTGTTTGTCCAAACTATATCGTTGTCTAGAACCAGCAGTTTTCACTGGTTTGGCTCAGGTACTAGTACATGCCTATATTTCTTTCTTTTTATATGATGAGTATTTTTCAGCTTACTCACTTCTCTCATTTTTCTTTAAATAGGAAGCAGTTGAAGTTTGCTCATTATCCATTCAGGTTAGTTCTTTAAGCTTTCATGCTCGTGGGATATTAGAAGGGGAGGGAGAAGAGACTAAATTTAGAATTGTCAAGAAGCTACAGCTTTATGTTTGAAATCCGGGTTATTGACCATGATCTAGCCTGACTTTTATGTTCTATTTCATATTAGTACTCTCAGTTTCAATGTACCTTTATCTTGCCAATTCTTGCTAACTGGTGTACTCTGACAGAAAGCTAGCAAACAAGTTGCAAAAAGATCGTCCACAATGGATGGACAACTATTCCTCATAAAGTTTCTTCTTATACTCAGAGAGCAGGTAATGTCTCATATTTAATTTACTAAATATTGATTACTGTTCATTTGTTTGTTTGTTTGTTTGTTTGTGTTACTTATAGTAGCCTATTTGCAGATTGCACCATTTGATATCGAATTCTCAGTTACACACAAGGAGCTTGACTTCTCCCATTTGCTGGTAGTGATTTTCCACCAATGCTAGAGTTTTTCCTTAGTTTCCTAATGTGAAGTTTTATGATTTGAAACGCAAATGATTGAAGCTGAATTGCATTGTAGGGTTGTTATCTGGGCTCTGTTATCATGTATTGAGTGATTGCTTTTGACATGAATAATCTATTTGTTAATGCATGTTTACCATCTAAGATTTTTGTCTAGTGATTGGAACTTATTCAGCAGGGTCGATCAACCAGTAGTTTATCCTTTCCTAAGCAGTTCCGGTTTACTATTGTGAAAATGTTTTAAATCCCAAGCTTCCCTTATCTGTATGGCATAATTTGTGAACCTGGTGGGCAGCACCTCCATTTAATTTAGCATAGGACAGCGAAATGTGACATACATTTCGATTTTGAATCATCATCACAGCTTAGGTACACACTTAATATCAGAGTACTTAATTTCTCTGGTGAATCTTGGAATACTTCAGACATCTGTGTGGTTAGTCTGCCAGTGGCTGCTTAAGTCTATTGAATAATATGATTGATTGGTGCAAAGATTTTAGGGCCTTCAGATACAACAGAAATTTATAGCAAACACCTATGATCTTAAAAAGTTAATAAAATGAGCCATGAGATAATTAAGATTGTCTCATTACCATAAATGTTGTTGAGGAATGTCTGGAGTCTTGGGAAATGCACATCATCGTTCGAATGAAATTGGCATCTTTTATTCTATATGATAGACTGAATAACAGTAGTTATAACTATGCATTTAATATGATGTATTTTGATGTCAAGATACCTTAAAATGCTTTTATTTTGGAGGTGATAACAATCATCTTTACTATTGGCTTTTCCAGGACCATTTGAGACGGATTCTCAGAGGTCAGGCCTCACTATTTGATTGGTCAAGGTCCACTTCCTTGGCCAGAACTCTCTCTCCACGAGTTTTGGAGAGTCAAATAGATGCTAAGAAGGTACTTACTGCCTCTCATTTGCTGAAGGAAATTGGGATATTCTTATTGCCACCCAAGCTTCTAATTCAATATAACAATTATTTCACTTTCTATGGACGTTTAAGTTTTGCTGTTTGTTTAGTTTTCACATGTTACTCTATTCTAAGTCAAGGCAGGAGACTTTTCTTATCAGACACTTCGGATTTTATTTCATCAATGTTCATACGCTGTTGATATCACGTGCAGGAATTGGAGAAAAGCCTTAAAGCCACTTGTGAGGAGTTTATTATGTCAGTGACTAAGCTGGTTGTGGATCCTCTGTTGTCATTTGTTACCAAGGTCTGTTATATTTCTTTTATATAGATACTAATCTCCCCAATCAACTAAAACATGTATTTCGTTTTTTGCATATGAGGGTGTTGTGGTGCTAATCTGGAAAACAATAGTTGTGAATTTATGCGACTAAGCTGGTATTTCCAGAGATAAGGCCAAGATGATGTGGTCATTATAGTCTACAATGAACCAATGAAAACATACTGAGAAGAGAATGCCTCAAACTTGGAAGTTTAGGATACAGCTGTAAATAAGCATGATATGCCATGGCCGAGATTCATGAGTTTGTTGGAAGAGGTCTGTGTTTGTGTTAAGAGTGAAGAAGGTTCATTGTGATTGTTTGGATAATATTGTTGGACTTTCACTTCTGCAACTCATATTCTATCTTACTTTTGCTGTCTAGATTTCTGTGATAAGTTATTAACATGATCTTTACTCCAAATCATTCATCTCTGAAGGTCACTGCAGTCAAAGTAGCATTATCCTCCAGTGGTCAAAATCAGAAATCGGATTCTACCATGAATAGGCCACTCAAAGATCAGGCTTTTGCAACTCCTGAAAAAGTTGCTGAACTTGTCCAGAAGGTATGTACTTTTACCTTTCGTCTTTTTTTTATTGTTGGTTTCCTTTTTTAGCAGGATATCTATAGTCGGTATTTGCAGAGCCCAGCTAGCACTCAAACAGTAAACAATGAGTAGAACTCATCAGTAACTGATTTCCTGCACTCTCATGGTTGTTTCGTTGCTTACGGTTCTTAAGACCTAAAGTTACTTTGATTGATTATATGACAGGTGGGTTCTGCTATTCAACAAGAGCTGCCGAAAGTAATGGATAAAATGAAGCTTTATCTCCAGAACCCTGCAACGCGTGCTATCCTTTTTAAACCAATTAAGTATGAGATGCTTCTTACTTGACAGTTTTTCACCATTGCTTACAGTTCTTAAGACCTAAAGTTATTTCACCTCTAATTTGCAGGACCAACATTGTTGAAGCTCATATTCAAATACAGTCTCTGCTTAAATCAGAGTATTCTCCTGAAGATATACAGAATGTTAATATGGTCTTAATACAAGATTTGCAAGCTCAGCTTGATAACCTCATGTAACAGAGTTCCAGGGCCTTGCTTTCCATTGTCGTTTACTTGGTCGTTTTCTGTAAAATTTTCTGATATATTTATAATTTTTGTGTATCAAAGAATTGAATCTTGCGGCATTCTTACGTTTGAATCTTGCGGCATTCTTACGTAAACCTCAGATGGCAAGGGTTTCAAAGAGTTTGTTCGCTTGGAAGTCTATATAGCACGGTATTAGAGACGATTATAATACAGTAACAGTTTCCCACCTCAACTTTGTATCTAGTTATACGATGCATATATTTTAAAATTTAAAACTTCACTACTCCAAAATGATAAATGTCTTTTATAAGAGTTTGATTTGGCCCCCTCATCAAAAGAATAGATATTATCAATGTTTTTGTCAGTATATGTCAGCATTTATGTGAGCCACCTCATGTTGATCATCCCTTTATTCATGGTGCTTTGCGCTGTCAAATGTATAAGAAAATAAAGATGCAACTCTGCCATTAGCAATAGTTTTTAGCCTCACAGTAAGCATTTGATCCTAACAATCAAGCAAGTACTTTAAATTACTATGAAAAGAAGGCACAAAGCATATGCATTTTTTAATAAAATAAATAATGCGTTCCTTGAAGAAAATATATTCATTAGGAAGCAGCACACAGCAAACACCTCATTCATCTCCCAGAAAAAGAGTAATGTTATATGAACACCGTTGAACCAACTTTCCCACCTCTAATTTATGCAGTAATTCTGACAGACCCTAACGCCTGCAGTTACTACAATAGTGATCTTTTAGTGGAGCTCCACAGTTGTAACAAAAAGTATATCCACACCTAAAATCAACAGAACAATGGTCAGGGGGGAAAACTAAGTGAAAAAAAAAAAAACTAAATAGCATCTACTTCTAATTGTATCAAGCAAGCAGATAAAGCAATATATATTTGCAAGCACTTCTACTTTTGTAGAAACTGGAGAAAAAGTTGAGTAGTCAAAGTGGATAGTGTCTGAAAAGAAAAAGTAAGAAATAGTGATTGAATTTTAGAAAATTAACTAGAAGCTAGAGAAAATAGCCTGAAAGTTGCTTTCGGAACCCTGCATAACTGTTTTTTATTTCTTTTCAGTCGAAACAGAAAAAGCACTTTTCATAATACTTGCAAACACCCCCTTAATGCCAGTTATGGTAAGAGTTACTGGTCTTTCATTGAATTGTACATAACATCTCAATAAAGAGCACATGAAGCTTGTAAGACATAATGTGAAAAACTTGGGTTCAAAATGAAAATTTTAGGAGATGCAAAATATTATGAAATGACCAAAATAGTCACAAGCAACTGGGGACTACATCAAATTTCCAATATCGATTAGCACATTTTATGACCTCTTGAATAGTATAGCATAATAAATTTCTGCATACATTATGAATGTCAGTCCAGTATCATCAACCTTCTATCCATAAAACCTACCTTGCGATTAGCATGAGTAACTTAAAGCAATGTGCAAATGTCTTCCTTTAACAGAGATCATTTCATAAAGTTGCATCCTCTAGTTCACAGGATAGCACTTTCCATGCACCAGTATACGAAAATCGTTCAATATTAAGATTCCACAGCATTACTATCTTATATTTTCTCCATCTTAGCTCTCCCTAACAATCTTCACTCTGGTAATTATGGTCATTTAGCCCAAATAAGAAAAATCGAACACAAAATTATTGACCGTCACATATGAATGCCGGTGTAATATTACCAGTTTCATGATTAATTGCGCACCGAATAGTCTATAAACTAACAATCTACTTCAACCAATTCCAAGCAACAATTTAAAAGATCACCATCAACAAACAGAGTAAAATGAGGGCGGTTCTGATTCATGTGAAATTAAAATCTCAAAGCAAACAATTCCAAACTCCTAAGCCAAATTAAGCAAAACTGAGAAAAGATTTAAAAGGAAACCAAACCTGCATCTCATGAACAAGCAGCCCTGAGACCTCTCAACATAGAATTGACACTTGGGGCACCTCATCCACTTCTTTTCCTTCGCAAGATTCATCAACATTATATCCTCGTTACTCCTCTCATCCTTCTTCAACTTCTGAAACTCCTCGCAAACAATACCCGAATGCCACGGGACCTTGCACTGAACACAGAAAAGCCGATTACAACCGGGGCACTCGGATTCCTTTACAACCTCATTATCCCCACTCCTATCATCAATCAACAAAGCCGAACAATCCTTAAACGGGCAATAAAACTTCTCCTGTGCCAAAATCACAGCTTCACACAAAGCATCGCCCCACCTGTCGAACACCTGCTTAGGCAGGATAGATCGACAATGTTGGGGCTCCAAGAATCCATTACAACCCAAAACAGGGCAGTTAATGTCAGTAATATTTTCTTGCAATTTTGAAGCCACATATTTCCCCATGCACTCGGAACAGTAAGAATGATCGCAGCCCAAAACACGAAAAATGTCAATACCGGGCTTCTCATCGGCGCAAATCTCGCACACGAACGTTGAAGGGGTGGTGGGCTTTGCCGATTTCGAGTTGGAAGACTCGCCTTTGAGAAATCTTTTCTGGGTTTTGGGGAGTGAGTAAAGCAATTCCAGTTCGTCGTTGAAATAGAAGGAGTTTTGGGATAGATCGATTACCCTTTGGGCTTTATAATAATACTCTTCAACTGGGATGGCGTCGGATATGCTGGTGCCATTCTTGATAGAAACTGGTGTCGAATAAAGCACGGAGATTTCATCGTCGTCGTCTGCAGTATCGGGGATATTCACGATTTCTAAAATCTTTGTCGCCATTGAAATTAATCTTGCTTGGTCAGTTCAAAGTTTCTTGCTTTCGGGCTGACAGGTGATCACGCTGGAATTTTATCCGAGCTTTGATTTGAAGAGGCTATTTTTGAAGTATCCGGGTAGAACGTATTTTAGCAATCCATTTCGCCATGAAAGTGAGTTTTGAGGTTTCGGGGGAATTTGGAGTTAAAAGGATCTTTGGCTTTCCAGTTTTTTGAAATTCAAATCTATTTAGGCGTCTCCCTATATTCTTCCCGGGGCTAGAAAATAGGGAAATTGTTAGGAATTATATATGCATGAAATTGTTGAAATTGTATTATATTTTCTACGTATTAGTGGATTTATATATGGATGAAATTGTTGAAATTGTATTATATTTTATACATATAAATAATATTGATATATTCAATGCGTGTACATAATAATAAAAAATAATATAATTTAATGATATTTTTAAAATTTTGACATAATCTATAGAACTTTTAATTATCTTAATACATTCATAAAATTAGCCTTTTAAATAAGATAAAATAATCTAAACTAAAAAAAGTAAGAAAATAATTTTAAAAAAAATAAAATAAAATTACATTGAGGAGTAGTGGAAAATGAAAAAAAAGAAGGAAAAAGAAGAGTGTGTGAAAGAGAGAAGGAAAAGTAAAAAAGAACCCGCAAAAGAGGAGATAGAAAACTTAAAAAAAAGGAAAGGAAAATATCCGATCAATTATTTGTATACTTATTATAATTAGCCCATTTCATTTTTATTTTTAAATTATAAAATTGCAACATAAATTTATTTCTGTCTTTATTTTATCTTCAAAGTTTTATTTTTATTTTTTAAAAAAAGCAATAAACAATCAATTTTTTTAATAGAATGATCAAAAGAATAATTTTTTTATAATAATTGATAATTTTTCTTAAATTTGTCATTCTTCGCAACTTTTTATTTTTAACTATATTAAATAATATATTATATGCTTAAAATAAAAAAAAATCTTAAAAATAATTAAATATAATTCCTCTCTCTCTCTCTCTCTCTCTCTCTCTATATATATATATATATATTAAATAATATATTAAAATCTTAAAATAAAAGGAAAAAAACTTAAAAATAAATCACAAAAATAATTAAATATAATTCCTCTCTCTCTCTCTCTCTCTATATATATATATATATTAAATAATATATTAAAATCTTAAAATAAAAGGAAAAAAACTTAAAAATAAATCACAAAAATAATTAAATATAATTCCTCCCTCTCTCTCTCACTCTCTCTCCCCTGTTTTTCTTTTTCTTTTTCTTTTCTATTCTTTTTTACCCCTTTCTCATCGTCTTCAACCTCTTCTTTTTCTGATTTTTTTTTCCAGTCTCTTCATGGTCTTCAACCCTTCCCTTCTCCCAAGTACCGAAAGCCCCAAAACCACTCCTTCCATGTCTAGATCTAATTGTATCGGAGTGGAATTTTGAATTTGGGAAAATTTAAACAAGATTTTCTATTCCCCATTTTCAGATCTAAAATAATTTTAAAAGAAATTGTTAAGACAAAACATAAACCCACCTTCTTCTTCCTTCATTTCTTTCATCTCCTTCTTCATCTTCATCTTCATCTTCATCCTTATGTATTGTATCTCTATGTATGTGTATGTCTGTGTGTGTGTGTGTGTGTGTGTGTGTTGTGTCTGTGCTCGTGTGTTTGATTGTGCTCGTGTGTTTGTGTGTGTGTTTTTGGTATTTTGTGTGTGTGTGGGCATATATGATATGATATACGTATATATGTGAAAGGGAAAGTAGCCTAATGCAAAATTTAAAATTATTAAAAGGATATAACGGAAAAAAAATATAAAATTTTGACTCCGTCACGCCTCAAGGCACATGTGCATAGTTTTATTAATAGCATGCGGTATTTTATCTATTTTTAAATCACATAAAATTTTGGTGCAACTTCGCTAAATTACATAGAAATTTTTTAAATTTGGCCTTTTTTTTTTGGATAATTAAAACTTATGCATTAAAAAAAGGGCAATAATCCCAAGTTGGATACATTAAAGAGCCTCCCAAGGAAGGCCAAACAAAAATAAAGACTAATGGCATAAGACCAATAATAAGAAGCATGGAACACAGAACAAGATAAAAATGGCAAACACTAATAGCATAAGGCCAAACACAGAACAAGAAATTTGGCCTAATTTAAATTAGTAATATTGGTACATTCAATACATATGCATAATAAAAAATAATATAATTTAATAGCATGCTAAATTTTTGATAGTATCTATACTATTAAAATATTTTTAACTATTATTAATAGATTTATAAAAATAATGAAAAGTAAAAAATAATTTAAAATAAAAAATAATAAAATAGTTAAAAATAAAGTCTAAAAAATGATATTAAAGAGTGTTGAGAGATGAAAGATGTTAGAGAGAGGGGGAAGAAAAAGAATGAGAGAAATTAAAAAAATGCGAAAGAAGAAAGACAAGAGAGAATATAAAGAAGAAAGACAAGAGAGAATATAAAGAAAAAAGAAAAATAAATTGGCAGACTACAAACTTATTAAATCAAAGTTGTTAGTTAATGTAATTTATTGATTATTATTGGTCATTTTTTATTAATATATTAAATGAATGTTGATATGAATTGATTTTTGATGTAATTATTCATTTCTCTATTTTGAAAAAACCACACACACAATAAGAAGACGAGAAAGAATAGTCATTTAGTATTACTTTTCATATATTGATAGTTTTAAAAGCTTTATATTTTATGGCTTCCTAATCCTCAACTTTCTTAGATGCTCACATTCTGAATTTGGTTAAACTTATATTGCGATGTTTTGGAGTTGAATTTTTAATCACACAAAGGAGAAAAAAAATATTGGAGACCAATTTTTGTAAAAATTATCGTTTAAATTAATAAATGCTAACTAATTGTGTTAGGGTTTGCTCTATAAGAAATTTTATCGTTGGTCAAAGTTTGTAGGAGAATAACACTAGTCACCTTTAATTTTAGATGTTAGATATAGTATATTTAATTTAAACCATTAATTTTTTATATGGCCTGCAAACGGTTGTGTAGGTAAAGTGAAAAGGTTATTTGTTACACAGATTATCAAAGGATTTATTATACAACAGTTATTGTAGTAGATCATGCATGGGTCCACTAAATACTAACCAATTAAAATTTTATTTTTAACCTTAAAAAGGAAAGTTAAAATTTAATGTGTTAGGTCTAGTAAATTATTATTCATTCTTTTTTATGTATTTGTATTTATTTTTTATTTAAAAAAATACCATGGTAATTATTGTAATTTTTATTTTTAA
>JAOWBU010000579.1:0-25000 GCA_026212405.1 Petrea volubilis
CTTGGTTGAACAATCAAACTAATTCGAAATAAAAAGAAGCTAGATTAGAATGTTTAATACGAATCTAAAATCATACCTTCATTAACCAAGCTTCATACATAGCCGCACACAATACACAACTTTAGCCAACCCCCTTTTTTTTTTTTTTGATAAATACAACTTTAGACAACTTATTTAATAATTATCCAGCACAAAAATGAAGGAGCATATTTTCATGCTTGCCGTGGAGATAGTACTAGCACGAAAACAATATCAGTCATGTCCTGTCCCCTTTTGTTGCGCCTGATAATGCTACCTATATTCGCACTTTCTGTCATTGTAATTAATCACGCTACTCTTAAGTAAAAAAGAAAAAAAAGAAGAAGAAGACAACATAATTAGCTGCAATTTGATACGATTAATCATACTTTTTTATTTTTGTCGATTTCCTGTAATCAACATTCATCAATGTCACACATAAATTACTTCTAAATCAATAGAATTTACATATATCCCCACAGATCACAGCCTCGTATTGAATACATTATTATTTCATATACCTATGAATCAATTTTGATTTTCACCCAAGTAATCTTTGAAACAAAAACAAAAAATTATTGGTAGGTGTGGGGACAAAAGCTGCGATCCGTCACAAGGCTCTCCAACGTGCGGCCTGATTGTCACTCTAGCTATCGCACCAGCTTTTCCTCTCTTAATTTCTTCCCTTTTTTTTTTTCTTTTCCTTTTTGGATCGTTTTATTAGAATGAAACAATCCTCTGTAATTATATGCTGATTTTGTATTTATTTTCTATTTTAATCATGTTTTATTTTGATTTTTACATTTTTTTTTATGTTTCATCTTGCATACATTTCTATTGAATAAAATATTTTCATATCACTATAAGATTAAACGATAATATAAAAGTTGTCGTTCGTAATATGTATTGAGTAACAATATCTTTTGATTTTGAAATTAATGATAATTTTTATTTTGCCACGATATAACTTAGTTGCAATAATAAATGGTGTGTTGAGTTGTAATTATTCACTAGTAATATCTTTATAGTGGCAATTTGTTGACACTATAATTTCATAACAAAAGTTTTATTATTAATAAGTTGTCATTGCTGGCTATCAATAATCACTATAAAGATACATTCTCTTAAATGACAAATCAATATATATAAATTTAATTTTTGTGGCGAATTTTATCTATAATAATTTCATCAGTAGATGCCTTATCATTGATTATTAATTTCTTTAATTATGTTTACAATGAAATTTGTTAGTAATCCATTATAAATATTTTAAATTTGTGACATAATATTTTTATCACAAACTTTTCATTAATGAAGGAATGTTTCATTACAATAAATTATTAATGATGAAAATTTAAGTATAACTTTTTTTTTCCACGAGTGGTCTCAACATAAGTGTTTGTAGTAGTATAGAAATCGAAAGCACTACCAACTACCAGTTGGTCTAGTGCGATGAGGTGCTAGATTCCTTAAGCAACATTCAAGGTTCGAATCCTGGTGTTGTAAATTGAATAATTGAGTTGGGAGGATTGCTCTCATAACGAGCCTTTACAATACCCGATCCGAATTAGTCGATCAATGAATTAGAATCAGATGGCTAACGCAAAAAAAAAAAAAAACCAAAAAAAAGCACTCGATCCATAATTTCTTCAACGTAGAAATCTTACTGTGGGAAAGTAGTCTTAATTAATCAGCACACTTTACGACAAATAGATGTAAAAGATTAATTGTGAGTGAAAAAAAAAACTGCGAAAAAAAAGGGGATTGGGGAAAGTATACGAAGCTAGCATAAAAGTTATAGAAAGTTTAATTAATGCCAAAACGGAATCAAATGTAAACAATTAACATTAAAAATCAATATATTGGGGAAAGCGTTCATACTTTATTGTAGGAAAATTACAATTTAATACATTTTGTGGATCCACAAATTACGCTTTTATATAGAAAATAATTTTACATGTACTGGGCAGGTGCAGCCTCCTCCAAATCCTAATAATGATGCTCGAGTTCTAAATTAATCATTTGCAAATCAATTTAAACTCTGACCAATTGAACTAATTCACAGCATGCATGAACTTTCAGTTTTGGGTTTAAAATATTTTTGCATACTTAAATACATTTAGTAGCAAGTGCTTGCTTTGTTTAAACATAAATCACAAAAGAATTTTATTTTATTTTATTTTATTATTATTATTTTTTGGTCAGGAGGAAAGTCACAATTACAGGACTTCCTCAGCACTCAGCAGCTCCCTCATCTCCTTCGGTGGTTGATCCCAGAAAATGTGACCCTATGTAATGTCATGTCCCATCTTGGCTAGAAAGTCAGCGCAGCTGTTGGCACTCCTACTTGTGTGTTGAACTCGAGTTGTCCATGGTAGCCTCAGCATCTCCCTGCAATCTTCCACAATGTATGCTAGGGGGTGGTGTGTCACATCTGTTACAAAAGGATTTTATGTATACACGTAATGATATTCCAATTCCTTTTGCACAAAATCGAAATTTCCTATTTATCGATTTATCTTCAAAGTTTTGTGGCTAAGTGACGCTTTTACTTATAAGACACTAATCAAAAGCGTTAAGTAATGGAGTGGCCGTTCAATAGCCTATTTTAACATCTTATAGTCACAGGGCATCGCATTCAATCAAAAATTTAATATAATTTATTGAGGATTTCTTTTATAAAGTATCACTATTATTACATAATTTAGAAACTTTTCAAAAGTTTCTCATTATGCATGTTAAATTATATCTGGCATATTAACTACTTATAGTATATATTTTAGTAATTATATAATATTTCATGTGAAGGAAATACCAACATGTTTTATTGTCATTTGTCACCCATTGATTACTCAAAAATCTTGTCTAGGAACAAGAAAAAAAAGGTGATTATTAAAATAATAAAAGAGTTACATAAATATAATTCTTTGTGTATTATTATTTGAGGGAATAGCCAAGGGGCTACGCATGTTCTTTGGGTAATAAAAAATCTTATGATAAGATTCTGGTCTTAATGTCTTTATATATAATATTTATTTCATGTCATCTGAGAGAGAATGTTGCACGTTTCTACTTTCTAATCTCAACAGGCCATCTAGATCACATGCTTGCGTTATTTATTTATTTTCCATTGTTTATATTTCTGTCTACAATTGGAAATAGAACTCCATAGTTCATTGCACTGATCAGGAACATAAAGAAGCAACAAAAAAAAAAACATAGAATTAAATTAACTAAATCATTTACACCATTTTCTAGGAAACATTATAATTTTATGACCGTATGTTGTACCCTATAATAATTTTAGGATAATAACTATTTTATTTGCAATTTCAGGACATTAATTTTTTCATTTGCAATTTCAGGACACGAATTTAAAAATTTGTAGCCTGAATTTCTAGAAATAGTAATTGCTAGCTTGAATTATGCATTTTTAGTTTAAGTTGTAGTTCTTTTTTCCATCTTCTGTTTCTTTTGAAGGTTAAAACTGAATTAGAAAACATTGCCAATAATAATCGAATTATTTTTCTTGGTCAACAAAATTGTAATTTATCATCTTCCCCAGACCTTGTGGATAAATAATCATAAGACCATCATTCTGCATTATGTAATCATAATTCAAATAACTAGCTTTACAAAATACTCTTGTGTTTGGCAGAGTAAAGAAATCGAAAAAAATAAAAAATGATTGGATTTTAATTTTTATATATTTATTTGGATGAGAGAAAAATGTATGAAAAAAAAATAAAAAAATAATTTTGTGAACTCTATGTCAAATTTTCTACTCACAATCAAACAACACACACACACACACACACACACACACACATTCTTCTCATTTTCCTCCATTCCACCCACCTTTCTCCTATTTGCCATCCAACCAAATAAACAAGAATAATAATATTTCCTCTACTCACATTTGCCAGTCCAATTAGGAATGCAGTGAAAAAAAAATTATTTGGGGAAAGGGGGAGGAGATTAAATTCATATAAAATGTGAAAAATATTTTCGGACAATCTCTCCCTCCAACCCATCATGCCTCCGTCTCTTTGTGCAGTTAACTCAATATAAGAAACTACATCTTTTAGTAATGGAGAAATCAGAAATCTATCAAAATTTTGGTAAATTGCATTTTGTGACAAAATTTGTTCATCAAAATTTTATTAGTAAATACTATGTAATATGTTAAAATATATTTTTAAAAGAATGATTAAGTTATTCAATTGTTAGCAACCAATGGTTCTTTTACTTGAGTTATTTTCTCCTTTATTAGTAAAAATGGGAACATTGCCGCCCATGGTCTAACACATAATTCATCTCTTATTTATGCGGAGTCGTCGATTCTCCCAAACTACATAGCCAATATAATCTTGGCAGAAGCCAACATTTCTTGATGATTTATCTCATTGATACTTTTCAAATTAGAAAAAAAACTAATATATAGTAATACATAAAAATAATGAAGTAATAAACAATTATAGGTTTTTCTTCCATGAATTGGGTGTTTACACCATGTGGTCCAAATTCAATCACGTGTTCTGTAGTAAAATTTTGGACGAATTACGTCTACATCCCCTAAGATTTGGCGAAATTACAAATTAACCCATTTTTTTTATAAATTATAATAAAACCCCCGTAGTATATTCCGTCTAACAATTTACCATAGCCGTTTAGGACCGTCAAGGTTCCGTTAGTTTTTGTATGTAAGTTCCGATAGTACCCTTGAGGGTTTTTTTTTGTAATATATAAAAAATATTTGGAGTTGTGTGTAATGTATTGCATCTTTGTGGGGGCTAAAAGTAACAATATTAAAAAAATTACTCCCTTTTTAAGAGTTGAAAATGATGGGTAGGTGGGAGAAGAGATAGATCTAGATACATACACATACAATGTATATCCACATACAAGTTGATAAATCTTACACTATCAATTTATCATAACTCACTCATTTTTTCTCCAAATCACGCAAGTTTATGTCAAAATCGATCACCACGACGAGAAGAACACTTTGGCGGTGGTAGTTTTGGGTTTCACAGGACGGTGGAGGAACGACGGCAGTGGCGGCAGCTGCGACGAGGTGGTGACGGGTTTTCGTTTTCCTACAAGTTTTTTGGTGAACTTGAAACGGGTGTTAAACTTTTTGACATTGGTGAGGTCAATTTTAGGGTAGAGTCGACGGAGGTGGCGGAATTGAGGAGAATGCGGGTTTTATGTATTTTTCGTCAATCACTTGTAATTATTACATACCATAGGGGGTTTATTGTAATATACACAAAAATATATGTTAAATTGTAATTTTACCAAACTTCAGGGGAGGTAGACGTAATTCCTTCTATGTAATATTACCAAAAAATAAAGGGCAAAATGGACTCTATACATTTTCTGTCCATCACTTGTAATTATTACATACCACAGGGAATTTATTGTAATTTACAAAAAAATATGGGTTAAATTATAATTTTGTCAAATTTCAGAAGAGGTAGTATAATTCACCCTAAATTTTTTATAAAATACATATAATACATGACTGAATTTGAACTATGAATGGGATTTATACACTGGTCCATATAAAATTTTTCCAACAATTATTACTAATTAAAAAAAAGATCAAGAATTACTACTATTACACAGAAAAATGTCTTGAAAGAGCGAAACACGGAATGTAATTTGATACTTAGTTTAACCCCCTCCGGTTGGTTTTATGTCGGCCTGTTCTCTCTACAATGCCACACCCCAAAACACACACACACATATTACGGACAAAGCACAATCTTGATTTGTAAAATACTCCAAACTTGTTATTGCAACTATACTATGTGTAATAACAATATCAACTAAACTTACTTCCTACTGTTCGCTTCTTCTTCTGCTGTAAGGGCCTCCGCCCTTTCTTGTCGTCAGATTTTCCGGCGCTCCGCCGCCTCTTATCCACCCTGGTGGGCTGTGGGTTTGCATTTTTAGTGAGTTTTCCGGTGGTGATGCTGTACGGCAACGCCCAAAGGCTGATGGGCCATTTCGATTGTGGCGGCTTTCTGAGTTTTAGAGTGGATTCGGGTTGTAAACGTGTTTTTTGGGGGGCCTTGAGCTTTTAGCAGCAGAAGATTTTGTGTTTTCTTGGAACCGAGAAAATAAAGAGAGATATTTTCTTGAATGTGAAACAAGATTCAGTCTTGGAAATATATTTGGGGATGAAATGGAAGTATTTTAATGGTTTTCCAGATTAAACTTGGAGAATGGAGGTTCAGTTTAATCGAGTTCTTCTTGAGTCTGAAGATTGTTTATGCTTTTTTGAGACATGGTGGCTTTTGAGTTGTTTTGATTATTAGAGGGATTCATTTGGGCGTATTATTCGGGTTAAAGGAAGTTAAAATCTGCAGTGTGTATAGGTGATTTCCTCAAGAATGAAAATTCCATCTAGTGGATTTATGGCAAGTTCAGGAGAAGGTCTTTTCTGTTCATATTCATTGATTCTCTTGTATCGTTATCTATTTGTTTGTTTTCTATCTATTCCGTTTAATGAACTCCATTGCTTCACCTTCACAGTTTTTCATGCTGAGTAGCTTTAGGATTTCTCAGCCAGTTCCATGATCTGCTTAATAAAGGCTATTTCTTTCATAGACTTGCAGATATTTCTTATTTCCTTTAGATTCCACTTTCCAAAGGATGCAAGAATTGATTTTTCAGTTAAATGTTTTTTTTTCAAGCATTTAATATGTTTTTGGAGTTTTCAAAAGGACACTATTAGGTCACAATTCCTTATGCAAAATGTTACAGGAGAAACTTGTGCTCGCTTCAAATCCAGTTTGAATGGCTTCTTTGGATTTTTTTCTTTCTCCAGATTTATTGATATGGAGTGATTTGAATAGGTTTGATCATTGCTTTTACTAACTTTGGATCTACCTTCATGACTGATTTCAATAATTCCGGGGGCACGTCTTTTATGAGGGTGTTCAGAGAATCGCATCTAGAATTTAAAATCTTTGAAGTAAATGGACTATTAGCAGGCCTTGGATGTATAGAAACATTTTTGTTCCCCATATTTGTGCAAAAATTTTGATTTTGCAATTTTGTGATAGTATGTAACCATTGATACAGGGGAAAAAAAGGTGATAAATTCTGAGTTATGGCATGCTTGTGCTGGCCCGTTGGTTTCTTTGCCTCCAGTTGGAAGTCTCGTGGTCTATTTTCCTCAAGGTCACAGTGAGCAAGTATGGTTTTTCCCTCTCCAGTTACTGAAACGTAGAGACATTAGTCTTTCAGGCAGATGAAGATCTGTTTTTTCTGTCTGCAGGTAGCAGCATCCATGCAGAAACAAACGGATGGGATCCCAAGTTATCCCAATCTTCCTTCGAAGTTGATTTGCATGCTTCGTAATGTCACCTTACATGTACGCTAAGTCCTATGGTTTTCACATTAAAGTTTTTGGAGAAATAATAGTTAATTGAGCTGCTTAATTCATTCATTAATTTGCTTTTGTCAGGCTGATGGCGAAACTGATGAGGTCTATGCTCAGATGACTCTACAACCAGCGAGCAAGGTTGATGAGCTACTTCATTTGGAAATTTATATGAAATTGAGTATTTTTATTATTGTTAAAAGAAATAATGTATTTGGACGCACCTTGTTTGAAATTTGTATTTTTTATGCCCCACAGTATGACCAGGAAGCATTACTTTTATCTGATATTGGTCTTAAGCACAGCAGGCAACCTGCTGAGTTCTTCTGTAAAACTCTCACAGCAAGTGACACCAGCACTCATGGTGGGTTTTCTGTTCCTCGTCGAGCAGCTGAGAAGATCTTTCCACCACTGGTAATATGTGTTATATATTGTCTTTTAGGTTTTAAAGTTTGATGTGGTGAGTAGGCCTAAGTCTCATTCACTTAAGAAATGCTTTTTAGGATTTCTCTATGCAACCTCCTGCTCAGGAGCTAACAGCTAGAGACTTGCATGACCAAACGTGGACATTTCGCCATATTTATAGAGGTATGGTTGGAACTTGTAGCAAATTCCTATAAAATAATTTTTGGCAGTCATTGAGTTCTGTAAATTTCTATACCATTTTCTATACCATTTGAAAGTATAAAAGTTGAAGCTTCGGAAACCAAATTTTCTTTTCTTTTCTTTTCTTTTATTTTCCTTCTTTGCTGCCATTCTTATCTGACTGATGATAATTCATATTGGTTCATGAGACTAATGGAGAGCAAAACTTTGATTAAGTGTTGAAAAGCTAAACTTGATTATCAAAATTTTGGTGGATTTACTTCTGTATTTAATTCATCCAATTTAATTGTCAATTTAGAGTCTGTTTCTTTTTCTTTTTAGCCTTCTTCTATATAATAGAAGGATAGCCTGTAAATATGCTTCATTTTATTGTTGGGATAGTTAAGTAAGCTTGAAATAATTCAGATATATTATATCCTGTTCTTTTTGAACCAATAATATAGCTCAAAAGGCAAATATTTAAATAGACGTCATACTTGATTTCAGGTCAACCAAAAAGACACCTGTTGACGACAGGGTGGAGTGTATTTGTAAGCTCTAAAAGACTTACAGCTGGTGATGCTGTCCTTTTCATAAGGTATAAGAAGATACTATACAACTTGCATTACACACACACACACACACACACACACACATAATCCTTTCTGTGTTTGAGCTGAATGGATTTTGTAGGGATGAGAAGTCACAGTTTCTCCTAGGTATACGGCGAGCCAACAGACAACAGCCTGCTCTTGCGTCATCTGTTATATCTAGTGATAGCATGCACATTGGAATTCTTGCTGCTGCAGCCCATGCTGCTGCAAATAATACCCCCTTTACCATATTCTGCAATCCGAGGTAACAAAATTGTATTTTAAGTATCGAATGTTCTAAATGCTTTGGATGCAAGTTGACACTTTCATATTATGTGGGACAGAGCTTGCCCTTCGGAATTTGTGATTCCACTAGCTAAGTATAATAAAGCAATGTACACACAAGTTACGGTGGGCATGCGATTCAGGATGATGTTTGAGACTGAGGAGTCTGGAGTGAGGAGGTACATGGGTACGGTTACTGCTGTGAGTGATTTGGATCCTGTACGGTGGAAAAATTCACAATGGCGTAATCTTCAGGTAATATTTTTTGCCTTTTTTATGTATTTATTTATTTTTAAAAAAGGGATGTTTGCTGGTTTTCCTACTGCCCCCTTAATATGATTTCTGTGCTTTTGTACCTCTTTGAAGAGTTAAATTTCATTTGGTTTCAATAAAGCAACTACATTGTGGATCTTCATGCATGACGCAGAATGCAGTTGTCTCTACATCCTTACCCATCTTCTCACAACTCATACTAAAACTGGACCCTAGCGAATACCTTGCTAATGGTTCGGCTGTTCCAAAGATATTTATTACAGTGTGTAAACTTCATCTGCATACTCTGTGTAAATTTGTTTCGCAAATTTTGCTTCAGATTTCACATTAGATTAGCGTTCCATTTTAAGGTCGGATGGGATGAATCAGCTGCTGGGGAACGTCCTGGCCGAGTATCAATTTGGGAGATAGAACCAGTTATCACTCCCTTCTACATATGTCCGCCTCCATTTTTCAGACCTAAGTTCTCCAAAAATCCAGGTTTCCCAGGTAAATACTTGTTGCTCTCTTGGGAGTCTCTTCTTTTTTTTTTCTTTCTTTTGGTGGGTGGGGGCTGCTGATCTGGGATATGTAATGTGTCTGTTTTATCATTTTTGGCCCACAACTAGCATTGTTCATTGAAACTATTCTCTATATTTTGCCTAACCCCATTGCTTTTTACAGATGATGAGTCTGATATGCAGAATATTTTTAGGCGTGGCATGCCCTGGATGGCGGATGAGTTGGGGTTAAAAGATGCCTCGAGCTCAATATTCCCAGGGCTGAGCCTAGTCCAGTGGATGAACATGCAACAGAATCACCAGTTCTCACCTAATCAATCAGGGTTATTTCCTTCCACTGCTCTACCGGGTAACATTAGCATTGATGACCCCTCAAAATTGCTGAGCTTCCAATCGCCGGCTTTAGCAGCTGCATCTAATCTTCAATTGAGCAAAGGAAATCATCCAAATCAACAAGTTGGCCAAAACCAGCAGTCGAATATATCCTGGCCCCAACAGCAGCAGCAACTTCATCAAATGTTACAATCTCCTACAAACCCTCAACAGCCACAACAGAGGCAACAGCCACACCAACAGCAGCATCAGAATTTAACACAGCAACAGCAACCTGTTGTCTTGCCTCCTCCTGCAACGAGCAGCATGCCTTCTAACCCGAATGCAAACCAAAATTTGCAACAGCCAGCAATATACTCTCAGCTTCAGCAGCAACAGCCTCTAACAGGAAACCCACAGTTGCCACAGCAGCAGCAGCAGCAGGTACAATTGCCACAGGCTCCATTACAACAGTGCCTCTCTGAACAGCAGCTGCAGCTGCAACTTCTCCAGAAGCAACAGCAACAGCTGAATAGGCTCTTGGAGCCTCCGTTGAATCAGAAACATCAAGCTCAACAAAACCAGCTTCCGTCTCTGCCCCCTCAACAATTTAACGTTACCTGCTTCTCAGCAGCAACAACAACGTTTGTGCAATCACAACAGTTTCCGAGTAACCAATTCTTGGCCCAGCAAAAGACTCCACTGATTGACAGGACTCATTCCATCCGCACTGATGGAGATGCTCCATCATGTTCAACCGCGGCTTCCAAAAACAATTTTCAGGTTTCACAAGCAAACGTCATCAAGAACCAAAACGGGATGATGCCTGCATTGCTAGATAATTCGGTTGTACATCATGTTGCTAATTTGGTACAAGAGACTCAAGTAAAGCACGAACTTCCGAACTCTAAAGCACCAGATAAACTGAAATACAATGGTAATGCTGCTGAACACTTGGATGCAGCATCATCTGCTACATCGTATTGTTTGGAAGCCTGTGGCCTGCAACAGAATTTCCCATTGAGTGGCGTGGATGATGTTCAGTCACATGCCAGGAACAGCATTCCTTTTGCATCTACTGTTGATGGATTGGCTCCTGATGCTTTGTTGTCTAGGGGTTATGATTCTGGAAAGGATATCCAGAATTTGCTTTCTAATTATAGTAGCACCCCCAGAGATATCGAGACAAATTTGTCCTCTGGAATCAATTCTGAGTCATTAGGGGTGTCGGCTATGCCTTTTGAACCAGGGTGTTCCAATGATGGTGCCATCAATGAGATGGCTGTAATGAATGGTGGTGGGTTGTGGCCTAACCTGACTCAGCGCATGCGAACATACACAAAGGTTACCCTCTCTCTCTCTCTCTCTAAATGTGTGGATGTATGTATGTGTGTGTGTGTGTGTGTGTTTGCACATATATATGTTTATTGTTTCTGATACACCTAGACAAGGACTCTAGCATGACTGTTTTTCCAATTCTGTTCCTTTTGTATCACTACTATTTTCCTGATAAGTTTTGAAATTGGAAAGGTTCAAAAACGTGGCTCTGTGGGGAGAACTATAGATGTGACTCGTTACAAGGGATATGATGAACTCAGGCATGATCTCGCCCGTATGTTTGGTATTGAAGGGCTGCTTGAAGATCCACAGAGGAATGAGTGGAAGCTTGTCTATGTAGACCATGAAAATGATATATTACTTGTTGGAGATGATCCCTGGGAGTAAGTATATGCAAGTTGTTCCATTTATTATGTTCTGAATGCCAAGGAACCATGTATTTTAATAGTATTCTTACTTTTGTTCATTTTCCTCCAGGGAATTTGTGAACTGTGTGCAGAGCATAAAGATACTTTCGTCTGCTGAGGTACAGCAAATGAGTTTGGACGGAGATCTTGGCCAGCTGCCTGTCCCGAACCAGGCCTGTAGTGGAACTGATAGTGGTAATGCCTGGAGGGCAAACTATGACAATAATTCAGCAACATCATTCAACCGGTAAACTGTTACTCATCAATTTCCTTGGAGAAATCCTTTCAGGCAAAAATAAATTTGTTGGTAATTTCGGACCACAAGAGTCAGGTGGCATATCTCGATTCGAGAAGTGAATCGAGCACATGGCAGCATTGTCAGAGTGGACTGGCTGGCGTTTATACTTTTTCTGTTCTAAGTAGGAACCACTGAATTTTATGTGGAAGTGGTTTGACTCTCAGCAATTCTGAGGGATTCTTGTTCAAGGACAACTATGCAGCATTCCCCATAGGTTGTTAGTTGAGTTTTACGAGCATTAAGTATTACAGCACTTCAGAGTCGATTGTGAGTGAGAATCCTTTTACAGGTAGCATACAATTGATGTAAATTTGACATCTTATTTAGGCAAGATAGGCCTTGAAATATGTTCAATTATCGAAGCTTATGTATTTTTGAAGATTAAAGTTCTGAGGAAGCATTGTATAGCTTCATGAATTTAACAAGCACTTGCATACTTAACTACTACCCCTTTTCTGGACACCATATATCTTGCCCCTACCAAAAACCACCCTAACTTCTCATCATTCAATTTGTAACTTTTATACACAACTGCATGGTACAATCATATGGTTGGGCATGTGTAAAGACAAATTTGCCCCCCAAATAAACAAAAAGAATAATAGCTTGCTATAAAACAAACAACAAAGTAATGGAAACAAGATCCATGAAACCCAGCACAACCACCTCTTAAAGAACGTATCAAAACCTTTTCAGGGCAAGAAATCTGAAAATAATACCTCGACTACATTCCGGAGCTACAGAAACAGACATCAGTCCTCAGTTACACAGGCGTCGTTTGTAACTTTTTCTAGATGCTTAGGGTGCCAAAAACAAGGGCAGGCTAAAGCTAATTAAGAAAGGATAGCCATCACATCCGAGGCCCTTAGTGCTATGTATTCCAAGCCATCAGCACCCTTGAAATCATTGCCTGCGTATTTCGAGTACAAAACTGTATTTCCTGGAGCAACTGACAATGGCTTCCTCTTGCCCTCCTCATCAAGGGGACCAGGCCCAACTGCAATAACCTGTGTGGTTCAAGATGAGAAACCATTGAGGATATTCATTCTGCCTCAATGCTCAAATCAACAAGACACCCACAATTTGAAACGGGACAAACACAAAGACAGACTAATGCAGGAATATCTGAAAAATATAACTTACTGTGCCAATTGAAGGCTTCTCCTTGCTTGCATCTGTTAGGTACAAACCACCAACAGTTTTCTCTTCAGCCTCAGCAACCTGGAAAGAATAAAATTTCCCACAAATTTTCGCACGTGCAGCACCACAAACCAAGAAGTATACCAATGACACATTCAATTCCTTGCAAAAGATGGATTACAAAACGGAAGAACAAGGGAGGACACATAACCAACCTTTATCAGAACTCGGTCATTGAGAGGCTTCATATCTTTCACATCATCAGTATCAAGGATGCCAACAATATCATCCTCCTTCAGAATGAGATGATTTGCTCCGTCGAATTCCACTTCTGTCCCAGCATACTTCGAGTACACCACCTGGGTACCAGTCTACAGACATAGGTATTTTCCAGTAAGACAAAATAATCCTAGTCATAAACATGAAACAGAAATGCCTTGAACTCTGGTGGTACCTTCACATTAATATCCACCTTGTTCTTTCCAATTGTACGACCCTCTCCGACAGCAACCACCTCACCTGCTTGAGGCTTTGATTGTGCTGTTGTTGGTAGTAAGATACCACCTGAAGTCTTCTCCTCTGCTGACTTAATTTTCACCAACACTCGGTCGCCCAATGGCTTTAGAGAAGTGTACTGAAAGGTTGAAAATGCATAAGATAAGTAAATAGAATAATTGCATCTTCACACAAGAAATTGAGCACTAGCCTAAATACAGAACCATATCAACTCAATAGGTCACTCGTTCAAACTAATACTAAAAGCAAAGAATTCATACAAATGTTTAGTGACCAGCATTAAAATGTCAGCTAGTCATTTTGAATTTCCAAATGCTGGGTGGGAAAGGACTAACCTACCTATTAGAGACTTGCATAGTTGCATATTAAACTTCCAATTTATGCAAAATGCATATGCCAATGAATTAACGCTATGTCCAAAAGTTGAATTTGGGAGGAAAACTCTTAAGGAAGGGATTTTCTAGCTTCAAAGTATGCAAATTTGTGCTCTATGTTTCAGACAATTTTCTTTTCCTTAAACTTTTCGTCACCAAAAATCCATTGTTCGAGTGTGAACTTGGATGCTATAAGAAACAAGAGATAATAAGTAGGACTCTAATGCTAGAAAAATGAGCAAGTAGCAAAGCAATAAGGCGTATGAGGAGATATAAAATTACCCAAGTCGTTTCAGAAAGACAAAAACAAATTCTTTTCCGAACATATAAACTCCCACGGGAACTCCATTCTATTGAGCAATGAAACTACTACATCCCTATATTGAATATAAATCATCAAAATAAGGAAAACCAACGGAATCTGAATTGAGATACAAAAAATCCATTTAGAAACCTAAAATAGGCAGAGCAATCATTGGCTACAGCATCAATACAAAATTTCCAACAAAAATACAGAAATAGAACTGAAAACAAAATCAATAAAGAAAAAAGAAGCCAGCAGTACTGCATAGATTACTAATTAAATGTCAAAATTTGGTACCTTAGGGGCAACAGTTGTAGCGGCCTTGATAGAAACGCTACGGAATGATCTTAGGGAGAGCCCATTCTGCTTCAGAGGAGAAAAAGATGACACTTTTACTGCATTCGAAGCCCGTAGCCCTTCAAATGAAACGAACCCTTTTGCTGAAATTGAAGATGCAGCTAAAGTGAGCTGTGTAGCTGCCATTTCTTGCTCTGAAACTCAGAAATTTGAATACTTTAAAACAAAAATCGAATTAAAGGAATGAAGTAACAACACTAGATGATGAAGCAGCAGAAATGCAGACAATAATACCTGATTGATAAGTCAAAAAGTGCGCAGGGTGTGGAATTGAGTGGTAGTTTTATGTGATAGAAATGGAAAAGAGGATAACAAAACCCTAGAAAGTTCAGTGAGTTTTATGCAGAAGATAAGAGGATTCTAGAAGCAGTTGATAGCATGTTTATTTTGCATCGCCAGCCAATGGGGATCTCAATTTAGGTACATAGCTTTTGGGCTGCAATGGCTATTGGGCCTCAAAAGTCTAAACTAACTGGGTTATCAAATCCATATAGCCGGTAAATGAGTGAGCCTGTTTTATACCCCTCCTAAAACAACTATAAGTACTAATCGGTGGAGCACGCTCGATATATGTGTGAAATAAAAAAATTAAAATATAATTTTAATTATATATTTAAATTATTAATATAAAATTAAAATATTTATTAGATTTTATATATTATTATATATTTTTAATTATTTGTAAAGTGTGTCTTTTTTTTAAATTTGTTATAAGAATAGGTTAAATAAAGATAGAATTATAAGATTAATAACTAAATAGGAAACAAAAAGTTTGAAAAAAAAAAGGTAAAAGAGATATGAAAAAATACATATATCCATATTCTATACTATTAATAAAGAGTTTAAGGGGTTTAATAACTACCAAAAGAGACCACAGAGACCAAACAGACCAAGGTGGTTATTAGACCCTCTAAACTTTTTATTAATAGTATAGATATCGTTCTTTGCTCATCTCTCTAATGTACTTTTAATTTTCCTTTTATATTCCCTTTCCTCTCTTCTATCTCACAACCTATTTTCTAGAATTTTCTTTTTACTTCATTTTCTACTTATTTTTTAAATCATAAAATTTAATCTTATTTTAATTAAAAAATTTCACTTAGCATAAATGTATTCAATATATCAAACAAAATTGGAAAGATAGTATAAATTAGAAAAATACACACACACACACACACACATTTACATAGATTCAACAAAAATTTCATTTTAAATTTAATCATTTTATTATCTTACATCTTATTTTTATTTTGCACACACATCGAATGTGCCCAATATATTAGTAGCTAATTGACGTGGTATAATTCCAATCGGACATCTCGATCGCCTTTCTCGCGACGCGCTCGTTGGTTCCCCGCCTCAAAGTCTTGGGAGACCTTTCCGATCGGATGCCGTATACTGACTGGTTTAGCAAACATCTCTCACCGACGAGCCCGATCGGACCATTTCTCTCTCGATTGAAACCCATGGCCTCGGCCCTTTGAGCCCAGCTCCTCGACCCCTTTGATCGATTATATGATCTACCAGGGCCATGCTCGGTCCAACAGATCCCTGTTGGCATTAAATGCTCCGTCAGACGAGGGTATTGGAGTACTACCAAACCTTATACCTCATTAATAGGAGTGTCAGCTAATACATATTGACTCTACCATTAGGCTTATGGGTCATCCACATCAGCCCTCAACGACCTACTTAGCCTAGCGGGCCCATAGGAGTGTGGTTTACCTAGATATAGTATATGTACCCTCACATTTATGGTAAGAGATATGCATTAATTACTCTCATCGCCCTCACTCTACTCAAATCTCCACAAAAATCGATCAACTGACTTAAGTATTGGAGGGTCTTAGCCGAAACCTATCTCGACTAGCTCACGTTACCTTTTTCTTGTTGCAGGTTAACTTCCCGATCAAACACCTTCATCTACACACTCAACCAGAGTTACCGACTGAGGTCAACCGGCTCCCGAATTCGACTCGCATCATTTGGCGCCGTCTATAGGAAATAATCTAACTGCAATCAAGGAAGACAAATGGTGACTAATAGAAAAAACCCCTCCGGAGTGCAAAACACCCCACCTTTGGAAGAGGACCAACACTCGGTCCACGATCTCCCACCGTCGCTACCTTCAGTGGCGAATCCTCTTCCAGCACAAACAGACTTGGCAGGTTCATCCTGGGCACACATGAATGCCCCGCTCGCGCCAGCCAATAACGACCGAAGAATCAGGGCCCCGAAACCCTCCAATGGGGATGGGCATGCCTGCACTCAACACGGAAGAAATGATTACCATCCCCCTCGAAAGATTGAGGGATTTTTTCAGACAGTGCAACATCCAAGCCTTTGAGAGGCTTAAAGAAAGTGTTGTCCGAGCCCCACCAGATCCTAACCTGGCAATGGCTCCGGCCGATCGACGAGTTCCATTGCATCAGACTTCCGGTCGAGAGGCAAGCTACCGACCGTCCCGGCTAGAAGAATAAGAGGTTGAATCAAGCCATCATGGCAGGGTTCCCCATCGCCAGTACCCGAATTTGGGGTGCCCTCATTGGGCCCCTTTTCTGGGGAACTCTTGGGCCGACCCGGCCTCTGGGGAACTTAAGCAGATGAAGAATCAGCTCTACCACTTTAACCAGAAGATCGCCGACCTTGAGCACCCTGAGGACAGAATCGAACCATATGACAGGCAAGAGTCCTCCTTCGATCGTTATCGCTGGTTGAAGGCAAATGACCTTTGCCCACCACATTCGAGAAGAGAAGATCGGTCTGTATGATCGAGTTCCGATCAATTTTCCCCACTATGACGAAAGTTTTGACCCGAAGGATCACCTGCTGTAGTTCGAGAATGCCATCGAAGTCTACAGACTCTCGAATGGAATAATGGCTAAATTTTTTGCCACCACCCTCTTTGGTGTGGCGAGATAATGGTTTGCCTGGCTCGAGCCGGAGTCGATCCACTCTTTTGAAGAGCTAGCCGATCGATTTTTACACCACTTCGCGGCTAAAAAAGACACCAAGCTTCCTCACACCCATCTTCATGGAATTCACCAGCAAGAAGGGAAATCCCTTCGTGACTTCATGACCAGTTTCAATAATGAGGTCCTACGAGTCGACGACCCTCGGATCGATTTTATGAACTTCACCTTGTATATTGCCCTCCGACACGAGGATTGTGCCAAGGCGATCGTTCTCAAGCTCCCTCTATCTATGAGGGAACTGCAAACCCTTACCTCTAATTTCATGATCTTCGAAGAGATACACTACGTCAAGCATGGGGACAAGAAGGAGAAAGAGCACAAGAAAAAAAAGAAGAAGGGAGGCCATAAGAAGGACAAGAAGCATCGGGAGAAGAAAGACTCGCCGATCAAAAGATACTCTGACCTCATGCCCTTAAATTCTTCCCACGGCCACAACTTTTTGGTCACTGACCGAAAACTGTTCAAGACGCCAAACAAGATTTTCGAGGGGAAAGAGGCTAGACAGTCGGGAAAGTACTGCGCCTTTCACAAGCAGTATGGGCACGTCACCAAAGATTGTTATGCTCTCCAAAGCGAGATCAAGCGCCTCATCCGAAAGGGCCTCCTCAAAGAGTTTGTGGCAACCCACATGGAAGCCTCGGATCAGAGAGAGAGATCACGGTCTCCTCGATCTCCCCAAACTAGCTACAAGGGATCTCACTCCCTGAAGAAGCGACAAGGAGTCGGTCGATCACAACCTCCCGACGAGGGGATTCATCAACACGATCTCCGGGGGACCAAACAGGGGAGATTCTCGATCAAGCAGGAAGCGCATATCAAGAAAGTTGGAGCAAGGGAGGTCTAGCCTGCCGGTTAAGGGTCGAGCTCACCAGGTCAATAGCATCGAGTCCAACACTATTGTATTTAGTGGTATGGATATTGATGTAAGTTGCCTATCGGGAGAGGGTGAGTCATCTGACGTCCCGATGGTAATCACAACTGATGTGTCGAACTTTGCTGTGGCACGCACCTTAGTTGATAATGGAAGTTCTGTCAATGTTCTTTTTTACTCTACTCTTCAAAAAATGAACTTAGGCAGCATAGAGATGCAACCAGTACACACTCCTCTGGCCGGGATCGGGGGTTCGAAAATCATCCTGATCGGGGTTGTTCGGATACCGACCTCGTTGGGAGAAGCGCCCTAGAGACTGAACCCTTCTTATCGGCTACCTAGTCGTCGACGTCCCATTTGCATATAACTTGATTTTGGGAAGACCCGCCCTCAACCAATTTCAAGCGGTCGTATCCACTTACCACTTAAAAATCAAGTTCCCCACCCCAACTGGGGTAGGGGAGTTCAAATGCGATGTACGAGACGCTTGGAGGTGTTACACGGTATCAGTTGGAGAATGAAAAGAAGGAAAAGGCCACCACTTCACCCATCGGTTGGCCTGTCGATTGATATCGACCTCGACTCCCCGGAAGGATCAACCTTTCAAAAATGAAAGAACGAGAAATCTCGGATCGAGCCGATCGGAGAACCCAAAACCATTGAGCTGATCCCTGGTAATCCAAAGAAAGTGACCTGAATCGGCTCACATTTAGGGGAAGGAAAGAAATGATGCTGATCGAATTTCTGAGGGAAAATGTTGATGTGTTTGCATGGAGCCCCTCGGACTTCCCAAGGATTGAACCATAGGTCATTGTCCATCGGCTTAATGTAGATCCGACCGCCAAGTCAATCAAGCAGAAGAAAAGGACTTTCAGGGAAGAGAGGAACAAGATAATTGAGAAGAAAGTCAACAAGCTCCTCAGGGCGGGGTATATTGTCGAAATCCACTATCCCGATTGGCTGTGTAACATGGTCATGGTCCTCAAGTAGCTAGGAAAATGATGCATGTGCAACGACTTGACATATTTAAACAAGGCCTGCCCGAAAGACCCATACTCGCTCCCCCGGATAGACCTCCTTGTCGACTCGACCAAGGGGTGCGAAATGTTGAGTATGATGGATGCGTTCCAAGGGTACTATCAAATTTACATGGCCCCTGAGGACTAGTTGAAAACATCCTTCATGGTCGAAAAGGGGATTTATTGCTTCATGGTGATGTCGTTCGGCCTCAAGAACGCTAATGCTACCTACCAAAGGCTCGTGAACAAAATGTTTAAGGGGCTGATCGGTTTAAGCATGAAGGTCTACGTCGACGACATGATCGTCAAAAGCGATAGAGAGATCGACCACCTCGACCACTTGAGAAATACCTTCGCCGTGCTTAATAGCACGACATGAAATTGAACCCATCAAAGTGCACTTTCGGGGTCCCGGGAGGAACGTTTTTGGGATACATGGTCAACCAACGGGGGATCGAGGCAACCCTGGCCAAGATTGAGGTAATTCAAGAAATTGCAACACCCCAGACCGTTCGAGATGTGCAGCGTCTTTGTGGACAGGTTATCGCTTTGAATCGGTTCATCTCAAGATCGACCTACTGGAACCTTCCTTTCTTTAAAACACTTCGTGTCGCGACCAGCTAACCAGTTAATGGGGAGAAAGTTCCGATCTAACCTATTCCAATCGAGAATGAGAGCGGTTGAAGAAAGAAAAAATGAGATTTCAAATGGACGGACGAATACGAAAAGGCCCTGGCCGACCTTAAGGCCTACTTGTCCTCCCCACTGCCCGCAAAGCTTCGATGGTCAAATATTTGGAAAGGGTAAAGGCACTGAAAGATCGTTTCACCTACTTCACCCTCAATCAGGTGCCCATAAAAGAAAATGGACGAGCAGACACCCTCTTGAAATTCGCAAGTTCGCAGAAGGGAACAAAGAGCCAGTCGATATCATTCACGACGACCGAGAAATCAGAAATTGATTGGACGCCTATCGAGGAGATTCTCCTGGTCGAGTTGCGAGAATCGTCGTGGCAAGACGAGATCAGGGGCTATCTATCGAATAGAACCCTATCGTGCGACTCGATTCGCGCTCGATCAATCCGGTTGGCTGTTCAAAAGATCGCCAGTAGGACCACCCCTTCGCTGCCTTGGCCGCCGGGAGGTAGATGAAGTGATGAACTCCATCCACGGGGAAAGCTGTGGGAACCATGTAGATGATAAGTGTGGATATATCGTGGCCATTCGATCAGTGCGGGATCGATATCGTGGTACTATTTTCGCTAGCCCCTAGTCAGAGAAAATACGTAATAGTGTCGGTCGAATATTTCACGAAGTGGGTCGAAGTAAAGGCGGTCGCGAAAATCACGGACGCCTCTATCCGATTATTCATATGGAAGAACATCGTATGCCTATTTGGGGTTCCGAGGGTGCTAATCTCAGACAACGAAATCCAATTTCAGAGCAAGAGAACGATCGAATGGTGCCAAGAACAAGGGATTGAACAAAGATTCACATCGGTCGGAAATCCCTAGTCGAATGGACAAGCCTAGGTGACAAACCGGGTCCTAGTGCAGAACCTCAAAGCGGTGCTCAGGGCCCACAAAGGGGAGTGGGCCGACAAACTCCCAAGCATGCTTTGGGCATACCGAACCATCATTCGATCAGCCACAGGAAAAACGCCGTATGCACTTGTTTGTGGCTCGGATGCGGTTATCCCCACAGAAATAATGTATGCAACCGCTCGAGTGGCTCATTTCAACCTCGAACTGAACAACTCTGTATGTGAGCACGAACTCGAGGTCATATAAGATCTGCGCGACCAAGCTTAGGTTAAGATGCAGAATTACAACGGAGTCATCGCCAAGGCATACAACAAGGGAGTGGTCCCTCGAAATTTCCAAGCGGGTGATTTTGTCCTCAAGAAGGTTGAAGTCTCACGCAACGTGGGCAAACTCGACTTGAATTGGGAAGGACCATACAAGATAACGAAGGTATCGATTAGAAGATATTAGCGGTCGAGAACTTCCCAGACCATGGGGGGCTGGAAACTTAAGGAAATTCTTTGTTTGAGCGGTCAACCATGTAAGTCGCGTATACCCCTTTTGTAACAGATCCGTTCCCATGTAAAGTTTCTGTTCGAATCTTTTTATCTAATCGAATCTTGATATATAAAAGCTTCTGTTCGAATCCTTAAACCCTTTTTCTTATAAACCAAACTTTACGCTCTTTTAAGCTTATGCAATTTGATCGAATGATTATGCAATTATTTTCGAACGCAGACTTGCAATTATTAACAAATGGATTATTTCGAACAAATAATAATAAGGAATCGAATAGAAAAAATAGCAATAAGGAATCGAACGGAAAGGTGTTGGAATGAAATAGATTTTTATTTCATAAAGCGAGCGGTTACAAAAGGGGGGGGGGCTAGTCTATTACATTAATCTTGTCCTCTCGAGCGCCTGGGTCCTCAACCGACTCCTCATCTACAGCTTGGCCATCCTCCTGATCGGGACCTTGAACCTCCACTGGGGACTCACCGCCCAAGCCTTCCTCATTGTGATCGAGCTGCCGCTCAATTTCCTCCTACGCTTGCTTTTGGACGAGCTAAGTGGCATACTCGAACTCATCGCCCACGAAGAGCGGAGCAGATAGACCGGCCCTTCCCTCGCCTTGGTCAATCGGCTAGCAGGACTCGCCTTGGCAGATGGATCTCCTCTCGACGGAAGCCTTCTTGAAGGCCGCCCAAATACTCGATCTACGTGATGGCCAGATCGAACGCCTCGCTGATACGAGGGAAGGACTTCACCGAGCACACGGCGCCAAAGACGCCGCTCTTGAGAAAGCGCTCAACGGTCTCTCTTGAAATGGCCTGCTCCCGATCGGCCAGTTTTTGGAGCTTTTCTCGAACACCAACTTCGTGCCCTTTGTTGTACCCCCGATCGTAGGAGGCCTTCTCTTTCTTGTGTGCCAGGTCGCGAGCCCGCTCGGCTTCGCTGATCTCGCCGACTTTCTCCTCGAGGGACTTCTCGAGGGCCTCATTGAGCTTCATCTGGGCCTCAGGTTTTTTCTGGCCAGCTGTGCTCTGATCGGGCAACAACGAGCATCATCTCGAGCTCTTCGACCTTGGCCTTGAGCTGTCCCCGCTCATTTTTTGCAGCCAATCGGTAAATCCTCTTGTACCGGTCTTTGCCTTCTTTATACACCTCTGCCCGTTGGTAGACGTGGAAGAAGGCCTGGAACGCCATCTGCCCATAGAAAAAGAGGAGTTAAAAATAGGAAAACTCGAAAATCAATTCGAACGAAAGGATGAAAAAAATTCTTACCCCTGTGACTCCCCTCTTGAACCAACGGTGAATTTGGTCGAGACTCTGGTCGAGGAAATACCGGTGATCCTCCTCGAATTGGCACTCTTGGGATAGGTGCGTAATGTGAGCCTGGTCCCAAGCCCGGAAAGTACTGATCAGATTGTCATCCGCTCGGGCTAGCGCTCAATTTGAAGGGCGGTCGAAGTCGAGGATCCTTCTCGGTCTTCTTCTTCTGCAAGGCAGCCAATCGAGTGAGCGTCTGTTAGAACTTTGTCGTCTGCAACAAAAATTCAATCGTCAAATCAATTAAAAAATAAAGTATGGAAGCTGATCATAAGGGCGGGGACGAGTGGAGTCATACCCAGTACAACCCACGAGGTGCCGTGACTGGGGAGATGCCCGCGCGATTTAAAAATTCCTCCTGAAGGAGGTAGCCGCTCCACATCAACCCCCAGTTGAGCTGGCAAGCTTTGAAAGAATGGATCCTGCCAGGTCGGATTCCCCACCCCGTCGAACTCAATATTGTCGATCTCATCGTTCCAAGTATTTTGAACGGGGAAACCGAAGACATGGTGAACGAAGAAGAACTTTGCCTTCTACTTTTCCCCGTACGAAGACTGGCGGGTTTGGATTATCCTTGACCCTGACTAGGCCATGATGTAGAAAAAGCCGCCTCGATCAGCTGGACCCGACCGAGCCGAGTTATGTACTTTAAAAAATGCTGCATTTTTCAGCAAAAATGCTGAAAAATCATCATAAAACTATAAATTAAACAGTGAGAGTTCGAAGAAAGTTAAGCGGGATAAAGGTTTAGAAAATTATAGATGGCCGCCGCGTTGGACAAACTCGGGAACCTAAACCCATTCCACAATGCCTCCAAGTGGATTGCAATCGTGTTACGGGGCAGGCTTTCCATCCGTGAGCCGACGAGCCGGACGAAAGCTTGGAATTGTGAGGGGATGTGGAATTTGGTCACGGCATTCGAGACCTCGGTCGGAGTCATTGTCGGTGGGATATCGTCGTGCTCCCGCTCGGTACGATAATTCCGCAGGGCATCGACTTCCTCACTGTTTTTCTCCACCTCATCGGTCGTGGGCAGTTTGACCTCCACCTTAGCACCAAACCCGACCGGGCTATCACTTGAGGAGGTCAAGCTGCTGCCCGTGCTACTCCCATCGGAGCTACCCCCCGAGGAGCTATCTAATTTGACCTCTCTAATTAGTCTATGACTGTCCATACGGGAAATAAGTAAAAAAAAATAAGGCTTTGAGTGAGAGGGATTACCTAGTAGAGAGTCGGATCGACCTAAGAAAGCGAGAAATTCAAACGGCAAGGGAGGTAATCGATCTGGGCAGCGTAAAAATTCTTATGAAATGGTAAAGTCAACGCTCGCTCCACTGTCCCTATTTATAGCGGGTAAAACGCCGGCCTCGAGAATCTCAACCGGTGTATTTATTACCGTTATGACTTTTCAAATTCCTGGCGGTAACAATCCGATCGAACTCACCTCCCCGGTCGACTTTATATCCGACTCGGGAGTGGGGGGGCTAGTGACGTGACATAATTCCAATCGGACCTCTTGACCGCCTTTCTCGCGATGTGCTCGTTGGTTCCGCCGCTCGAAGTCCTATAAGACCTTTCCTGACCGGATGTCGTATATCGATCAGTTTGGCAAACCTCTCTCCCCGACGAGCCTGGCCGGACGATTTCTCTCTTGATCGGACCCATGGCCTCGGCCCCTCTGATCGATTATATGATCGATCAGGGCCATGCTGGGTCCAACGGATCCCTGCTAGCATTAAATGCTCCGTCAGACCAGGGTATGGGGGTGCTACCAAACCCCATACCTCATTAATAGAGTGTCAGCTAATATCTATTGACCCTACCATTAGGTTTATGGGTCGTCCACATTAGCCCTCAACGACCTACTTGGCCTAGCAGGCCCACAGGAGCGTGGTCTACCTAGACATTGTATAAATATGCTCGGATTTATGGTAAGAGATACACATTAATTACTCTCATCACCCTCACTCTGCTCAAATCTCCATAAAAACCAATCAACTGACTTAAGCATACGAGGGTCTTAGCTGAGACCTATCTCACTAGCTCACATTGCCTTTTCCTAGTTGCAGGTTAACTTCCCAATCAAA
>JAOWBU010000580.1:0-25000 GCA_026212405.1 Petrea volubilis
ATGTCAACTTAGAGACAACAAAATTTGTTATTATGATAATTCTCAATGTTGTGACCTAAGACACTAATGTAGTTATTATTGACATTGTGTAGATTATTCTAGTGAGAAAATAATTTTTTTTTTTGGTCACTAAATAGATATAGTTAGTGACAATTTTTTCATTATTTTTTAGTGTTAATATATAATGCAACAAAGTTTGAATAAATTTTAAACTCAAATCACACTTAGTAACTTTCCTTGAATTTGATTCATTACACTACTAAATAAATGCCCAAGGGTTCCTTATGCAGGAAACTCTCTATGTCATATAAGACAAAGAGAAGGAGTTGTGTTTCCAATTGGATCCATATTTATTTCAAACATAAAAAGTTACAGGTAGTCTTACCCGAAGAGCATGATATAAAACTAGGATAAATGGCGTACGAGCTCGGTTTGGCTTTACACACATACCAAACAATTTATATTGTGTAACATCATTAATTCAATTAATAAAATATCAATATATATATATAAAATATGAGATATCTGACGTGTGTTCGTATATATGGACTATGCTCCTGCTGCCACATGTAGCTCAGTGTCACATGGGTTATGAACCCCCACGCAAGAACTCTTTCCTTGAGGAGGCATCATATGTCGAGAAGAAGACTTATCTCGAGGAGACGCCGTCTGTTCGAGGACAGTTTCCTCACCCACTGACTCCCTATCTCGAGGAAGGCGCATCAAGAAAAGAGTATATTCCATACTCTGGCACTGTTCCTTTTGATACACGTCGTTGCTCCCTGCAGAGAAAGTGTCAGCACATCGGCCACCTTAGCAGACCCATGCTATCGCCTTAGTTCAACGAATCATCATGCTATAGGTATTCCTAGACCCTATACCGCAGCCCTAATTCTCAGAGTTGAGTAGGATCACCCCTCACCTATAAATACTTTTGGAAGATTATCCAAAAAGGTAACACATCTTTTACATACTAAACCTTTTCTCGATTATCTGTAGACTTCCTACATACACTTTATACACTTTGCTAACATAAGCATCAAAGGTTCTTCGTAGGAGACCCTTTCAACTAGACTTATGTGTTTTCTATTCTAGTAGGTCAAAGAACCACCAACAATCGTCAAGTCACCGTTCCATTTCACCTTGAGGCGCAAAACCAAGATTCGACCACATCATTTTGGTGTCAGATGAAGGGATTATTGTCAAACGCTAGAGCAAATATGGTGAACCCGATGCACAATACCCAACAGAGCATCCCATGTCCGTGACCTACCTGGAAACCACCATAAGCACAATAGCGAGGTCTATAGTGGCCTTCAGAGAGAGGATCTACCAGCCTCGACGGGAGTCCTTGCTCCTTAAAACTTTATTGTAGTGACCCATGAGCAGATTTTCATGCTTTTGAACAAGTTGCGTATAGGCTGCCAGCCTCAAAACCTTGTCCAAAGGTCGGCCCCTACACCCGCTGACCTGAACGCCCACTTGTGCGATGTCCCTGTGATCGTGCACCAGCTTGAAGGCCCTTCTCGCCCTAGCAAGAGGGTTGTCCACAACCCTCCTTCCCTAAAGGACGTCTTCGAGTCCCAAGACCAAGTCTTTTGCTTGAACTATGATGGTCCTTGCTAGTCCCACCGAGAGCAGATGTTCAAATTCGTTCCTTAAGATCTGAGGAACGATTTTGAGGAGATGTCCTAGTAGATCTCCGAAATACATCAAAACCAAACATAAATAGCCAAACATCCAAAAACAACCCAATATAATCTCAAAAACATCCAAAATACACAAGCAATTGTTTAGTACCCAAACACTCAACATACAACCAAACTATTCTAAACAAATTACAGTACAATCAAGTCTTTATAACACCCTACACTGCCAACATAAATTGCAAACAAATCATTTAACGTCAAATAATCCATAATAAACTTAGTTAAAGTTATATTAACAACACAACACACATAAATCAAAGTCTACCAATCACCACCACCATTACTATCATCCTCATCATCTAATTCATCATGATCCCGAAAGTGGAGTTGTGGAGTTTTTCTGGAGGTGGATCTGCGTCCTCCTGATGAGGCCCTATAAGAACCCTTTTGCTGGCTAGGGGTAGGCTATACATACGGTGAACTGGTAGACGGGTGGTATGACTGTTGTGGCTGGTTTGGTATTGGTGAAGGTACTGATAAGTTTAAAATATATACACTTTTATGGGCAAGCTTTGTGTGCTTTTCATTGATTTTTATTAACATTTTAAAGTTCTAAGGACGAAATTTGTGCTTTATATAACAAAACCTTAATTCAATCAATTTAAAGTGTTTTTACACCCTTAAAGCTTTATTTTTCCAAGGCTTTGATGTCTATATCAACCCACAAGAGTTTCGTGAGGATATTGCAAGAAACCGGGGCTGAAATTGAGCTGAAAAATTGGACGTGCGCGTCGAGACGGCTTAAGCCATCCCGAAGTCTATGAAGCCATCCCGACGCTCCAGCAGCTGCTGAAATTGTTCGATTTAGGACGGCCAAAGCCGTCCCGATGAAGAAGCCGTCCCGAGATATACAGAAACAACCTTAAGCGTTCGATTTAGGATGGCCAAAGCCGTCCCTAGCTCCGAAGCCGTCCCGATGCGATACGTCAATAAGGAAAGTTGTTTTCTATTACGATTTTGACAATCGTTGCCCTAAACCTACATAAGGGACGTCTTGTGCACGATTTTGGGAGACTTTTGGCTGATCTTTCAAGGGGAATTCTAGGACGAAGCTTATGAAGGGTGACAATGCAAAGGCCAACTCCTCCATCTCTCAAGATTACCGTCAAAAGCCGAGTTTGCTTTTATGTTTTCCTTTAATTTCATTATTTTCTTGTTTTGTTTTCTTTTCACTATGTCTAGCTAATTACATTATAGGGTTCTAGGCTAGTCGGTGATGAAACCCTTTTGATTTTTGTTGAACCTCATTGATTTTAATCTTACATACTTCCTATCTCTAATTCAAGATTTTTATTAATTGTGAATTTTTGGCCAATCTTTACAAGCTTTGAGATTTTATATTCGACTACGAAAGGGTGTGTATAAAATCTGACTATTTGTGTTATAGACATAGGGGACGCATAGATTAGAAATAATCGTGCTCTTGTGCGATTGGTTAGGTTAATTAGTAAGGACTTTTTAACTAATACGACTCTTGTGCGCAATGGGCCAAGAGATCCGTATGTGATCACGAAAGTAGACACATAGCATTCCTTGGCACATTTGTTTTACTTTCGATAGGAGATTACAAATATTTTCGTGAGTTGGTTCGTGAGAAGGTGTATTAATTAAAATCAATGGAAGTTTAATTGGTCACAAGGGGGGATTCAATCGATGATGCCTGGCCCTAGCTTGTTTTTATTGATTTCTTCACTTTGATTTAGTTGTTTATCTTCATTCCACCTTATCTTGGTCAATTTTCGAAGCTTAAACAATAGAAAAATTATAAGTTTGGTGCTTGGTAATCCGTTCCTCGTGGGAACAATACTCTTACTTTCACTTTATTACTTGAGCGATCCGTACACTTGCGGAAAATACGCAACAGGTACGAAACTGCCTTGGCCCAAATTCTAGACGCTCTTAACCAAAGTATTGAACGTGTGTTGCATCTCGGTCAAATCATACGTTTGCTTCTCCTCCATCCTTTTTAGCCTTTATCTCAACTGAAGCATCGCTGGATCCATCCAATTCTCTGGATAAGTCTAAGAACTTGTAGTCCTTGTACCAGTTGATGGTCCAGTTGGAACTCCGGACCACCAATCCTTCTTTGGAGCAGCCATTGTGTTCTTCCATACCTACAAAATTAATGTAATTGTAAATTGTAAAACATGAATATTGAACTATAATTTTTGAACATGAATATCCGACGACGTCTCTTCGAATGCATTCTACAAAATTTTATATGATAGTTAGGTCGAAATAATTTAAAAAATGAAATAGTTAATTATATAATGTGTAATAAATACTCACATAATCATTCTCTGCACTCTGATTACAAAGTCTCACGTTTCTATCCTTATCTTAGTAAGAGAAGAGATGAAGAATTGACTCTCGCACGTCGGGATGATACCCGAGATCTTCTACATGTAAGAAGACATGTACATGTTTCAGTATAATATGTAAATGCAATTACTAACAAGCATAAATTTGAAATCATATGCAAATGCAAAAACTATCCAATTTATTGTTGTGAGTGAGGAGAGATTTTGAATCTCCTCTGTGACCCGACATTCTCCTTCCACTACAATTCGAAGCCCCATTAGCTTTATTCACAACGCTTTTTCTTTTGAAACTCGATAACCTACATTTTTCTTGCAGGGCCTGCCATGTGTCATCCTTGATCCACTCCGGCTTTATGTTAGCAAAATGAGCTTTATTCAACCTATTATTAAGGAGTCCAATCCTTTGTGCTCAAAAGTTTTCCAAACAACATCATGATGCTCAGGTTTTCAATAGTATATTTTCTGTACAATGAAAAATGTACAACTTAAAATAATTAATGGAACTATAAACATTTAAGAACGCATGTATAATAATAATTACATGGAACTCAGAGAACCACATCCGTCTAGTTTCCAAAAGAACTTTCTTCCACTTGTTCCAAGGGCTTGTAAACCTGTTTGTAAAACTGTGAGTAATTGTCTTCACGATTTCTTTTGCTTTATTAAACCTATTGAATAAAGTAACAATGGAGAATGAAGTAATTATATATTACATAATATAGAAATATATGCTTACTCTTGTCCCCATAGAAAAATAATCATTTTCCCACCGACTGTGGTATTAGCTGAAGATTCAATTAGAAGATCATCACTGTCTGGCATTCATGCACTCGAGGTAGGTGTCTGATCAGGGTAGGAATCGTCCTGGATGCTCAGGTTCGTCGTCGATGGCATGTGGAGACTAGGTCCACATGAGCCCCTACCACCAGTAATCTTCTCTTGACCTTTTTTAGAATCTGCTATCTGCACAAATTCGAACAAGAAGATTTTATTCATAACAAATAATACTTCATTCATAGCAAGAAGATTACATAACCAATAATCTTTAACGAGTAACATTAATGTAATCATTTGAAAAGTCAATAACAGTCTTATCTGAGACTCAAATCCTGGCCAGAGGGGATGATGCGTGGCCTCCAATAAGTCAAAAAATTGTTGAGCTTTCTTATTAGGAGGTCGTTCAAAACATTATGACTCATTTTAGCATTTGATTCAAAATTATGCAGCGGCATATTTTGATGACCCACATTCTGACTCATAGTATCATACACCATATTATCATAATTTCTTAGCTCTTCGGAAAAATTGATATGATTGTAAGTGCTTGGACCACCAACATTAACATTTCCAATTTTCTAGAGTTGACTCTTCTCGTGAAGTCCAATACCAATAATCCGATTGAAATCCAAACCTCAAAAGATCATATTGTATATTACTGGAGTTCTTGTATTTTCTATTTTCACATGTAGAATATGAATGCCTAAAAAATCTGTTATTACGTTTGTATTGTGGTTGTGTGATTGCAAATTCAATAAACTGTTCTAAACCCGACAAAAATTATTTTGTAAAGTCTTTCTGGTTAGGTAATAACATATTGTACATACAACTCTGACTAACACGGATATCCATATTCTATAATCAACACTAAAAATAATTAAAGTTTTTCGTCTCATTAAATGTCAACAAACATATATTATAATCAACCTATACCATTTAACAAAATCTTATCTCATAGGCAACCTGTGCCATTTTAAAACTTTTACCATTTTACAAACACACATCTCATACTTAATATGATTACCCAACTTTATACACACACACACACACACACACACATATATATATATATCAACATCAACTAATTACTCAACAACCCTAATATATACATAAATACCATTTGATGTGGTTGAATTTGGTTTGCAGAACGCGTCACTCCGAGCAAAGGTGTTGTTCGAGTATGGCGGTTCAAAGATCGTCCAAGGTCTGAGTAAGGGTAGGAGAATGCTGGTCGGGTCCTATTCTGCAAGGATGGAACACACGTGAGCCTAGCCGGATGTGTCTCCGGCGAAGACCCTCCGACGCTCAAGTCAGTAGTTGAGTAGGTAATCGGAAGATAATGATGTGCGTAAGAATGAATTTGGAAAGCTTACCCCAATAAACAATAACGTTATACTATTTATATTAATTTGAGACGGGTGGATCGGATTAGAGTTAGACCGGCCCAGCCATTCGTTCGTATAGGGGATATTCTTTGGCACGAGCCGTGGATGCATCGGGTACGCCCATTGTCAAAGACGGTTATTTTGGGGACCACATCGAGGATGGTGCGGGACCACCTGAGGGAAGAGATTACTTCGGGGATGGTACGGGACCACCCAAGGAGAGTGGACACCCATCGAGGATGTGCCGATTCTATGGAGAAATATAATCGAGGAGACACATGAGAGACGGGGAGTATTGTGCCGCCTAATTATCTTTAAATTTTTTCGGCGGAATTTCCGCCGAAATTCCGCCGAAAATAAATGAATATTTTTTTTAAAAGAAATTATTTTTCGACGGAATTTCATCTTCTCCCTCCCCCATTATTTTTCATTTTCTGCCTCCCCCCTCCCTCCCCCACCCCCCGTACCCGTCGCCCTCCCTTCCCCCGCCGCTGGCCCCTGCCCCGCCGCCGTCGTCCCCCCTCCCCCGCCCTCCCTCGCCCCACCCCCCCAAGCTCGCACCCGCCCTCCCTCGCACCGTCGCCGCTCCCCAGCCGCCACCAGCCCTCCCCTCCCCCTCCCCGGCCCTCCCCAGGCCGCCCCTCTTCCTCCCCCTACCCGGCCCTCTCCCGACCGCCCCTCCTCCTCCCCGTCCCCCCTCCCCCTATCCGGCCCTCCCCCTCCCCCAGTCCCCCTGCCCCCTTCAACGCCCGCCGTTTCGTCAAATAATTTTTGTAAGTTTTCAGATTTGTGTATTGTTTTGGCAAAAATTAAATTTAAATGTGTTATGTCATATCGTGTTTGATTATTTGGTAATATTTATAAGTTGGGTGCTTGATATTTTTGTAATTTTTTGAATTTGTATTTGTTATAGGTAATTTATTCCATTGAATCTTGGATTTAAGGCGAAGACAAAGGTAAGTACGGCTAACCTTGAAGTATATATATGTATATATGTACATAATTTGATAGTTTATAGATAGTAGGTTAGTCCGTGATGTGGGGATGGAGAACGGGAATTGGGGGAAGGGGTGGAGCATTCCCATTGCTTGCTGTTGGTTTTCTGTGCTTGTGTGATGTGGAGAAATAAAGGGATGATACATATTCGATGTATATATATATATATGTAAATAATATATTTTGGCTTTTTATGTGTATTGATTTTCAGTATATACTAGAAGCGTGCTATGTTTGTGGAATGACGTGATTATTTTTGAATATGAAATGTGTATTCGATGTTGGTTGCACGAATCGAACCATAATTCTAAATTAACCATGTTATTTAAGAAAAGAAAATGGTTATTCAATTATTTTTTTAAATAAAATGATTAAAAACACTAAACTTATAAAATTAATACGCGTGTGTAGATGGATATTCCAGAACACAGAACGTGGATGTATACAATGACTTATCCTAGTCGAGGAGGGCTTTTACCAGCTTATTATGAGGGCGTTATGAACTTTATAGAACACAGCAAGAGTTGTCCGGATTATATTAAGTATGGCGAAATTCGGTGTCCTTGTAAGAAGTGCGAGAGAAAATGTCTTCTGTTAACATTGGATGATGTCGCAGTACATTTGTTAACAAATGGTTTTAAACCAAATTATTGGTATTGGACTGATCATGGTGAGGTCCAACCCTCTGTAACATTCCCTGACGAATCAAGTAGTGGTACACAAAATGACCCATTGCAAAGATATGCTGAAATGTATTTTGACGTTGCTAGGCAAGAGGTAGGGGGTGAAATAACAGATGATTTTGTGGAACGACCTAATCTTGAAACTCAAAAATTTTTGACCTTTTGAATGAGTTTAGCCAAGAGGTGTAGCCTGGATGTATAGATCATTCTCCACTTTCAATTGCTGCAAGGTTGTTGAGTATAAAAAGTGATTATAATATTGCACAAGATGGACTTGACGAGATCATCCAATTGATGTCAGAAGTAATGCCTGCTGGGCATAAAATGCCAACAAACTTTTACGAGGCACAAAAATTAGTCAAAAAATTGGGTTTGACTAGTAAGAAAATAGATTGTTGCATAAGTGGTTGCATGTTATACTACAAAGATACTGCAGATGCGTTGAATTGTACATTTGTGGTGCGCTAAGATATCGTGCTAGCGGGGGGCGTGTGCGTGCAAGGCTGGATATGCAAGATATGTGTAGGCGACCTGAGCTACAATTGGTCTTAAAGCTTAATGGACAATGGGGAATACCGAAGGCAAAGTACACCTTTACTTTTGAACAAAAATGGCTGATTTGTGAGTGGATCAAAGAACTTCGAATGCCGGATGGTTATTCCTCCAACTTGAGTCGATGTGTTGACTCACATCAAGCGAAATTGCATGGCATGAAAAGTCACGATGTCACATTTTTATGGAACAGTTGTTGCCCATTGCCTTTAAAGAGCTACCCAATGAGGTATGGAAACCACTTGCTGAACTAAGTAAGTTTTTCAGAGACTTATGTTCTACCACATTAACGCATGCCGATTTGGACAAGATGGAAGAAAACATTTCAGTGATCATATGTAAATTGGAACGCATTTTTCCACCTGCATTTTTCGATGTGATGGAGCATTTGTCAATTCATTTGATCGACGAAGCAAGAAATGGAGGTCTGGTCCAATTTCATTGGATGTACCCATTCGAGAGGTAATTGAATAACATCAAGTAATTTCATTGCGTTTTTTGTAATTATAAATTAATGAAAATTCCCAAAAATTGATGCTATTTTTTACTTTCAAACAGGTATCTAGGCAAAATTAAAAAAAAAAGTCAAGCAAAAAGCCCAAGTCGAAGGTTCTATATGTGAGGCATATTTGCGGCGTGAAACAGCTCATTTTTGTTCGTTCTATTTTAAATCACACGTTCGTACATTAAGAAATAGAGTCGGAAATATGTGAGGCATATTTGCGGCATGAAACAGCTCATTTTTGTTCAGTCTATTTTAAATCACACGTTCGTACATTAAGAAATAGAGTCGGAAGGAACGACGACAGTGGGGTAGATGAATCTATTCTACCTACATTGTCAGTTTTTAATCAAGTCGGTCGGTGACAAGGGAAATGTGTAGAACGATATTTCGAACATGATGCAGAATACAGAGCTACGAGACACCACATTCTTTTAAATTGCGAAGAAGTTAAACCTTACATTAAGTAAGTATGAAAAATATGTGCTTTGTAAGGAAGTATGTTTTAACCTTCTATAACTAACTACATAAACAATTGCAGTTATTTTTTATCATACTTCCGAATTGGTGATGCTGAAGCTAGTGACCGTCTTGAATCGGAATTTGATGAGTGGTTTAAGTCATACGTAAGTACACATATTCACATATTTTTGTTAATTATGAAGTTTAACCTACGATTAAACATTGCAAATGATTATTTATCGTACAGGTTCATAATCCAGGAAACAGGATTACAAATCTTTTCTTAAATCAATTAGCATGGGTCTTAATAGGAAAATAAAAACATATCATACATACTTTGTCAATGGTTTCAAGTTTCACACTTCATCGTGGTGTCAAGGAATAAAGACGATGAATTACGGGGTTTGGGTGAAAGGCAGTTATGAGGATGCTACCATTGAGGATGACTACTACGGAATTTTGAATGAAATAGTAGAGTTGGAATACACTGGTGAGCCAATAAAAAGGGTTGTCTTATTCAAATGTGAGTGGTTCGATCCCACACCTCGAAAAGGAACTCGTATAGTATATCCAGAATATGAAATTGTTGAAGTAAAACAATCAGGTAGGTACAAAAAATACGATCCTTTCATAATCGCACAACAAGCCCGATAGGTATACTTTGTTAAGTATCCCGGAAAAATTAAAGAGAAAATGCTATGGCTTGCTTTCATTAAAAGTAAAACGACCTGCCGCGTTGATGTTGAACACGCGTTGGAAGTCGCTTACCAAAATGACGATGGCGCAAATGTGCAAAACATCACTACTGATGACGTTGTAGGCTCAATGTGTGATCAAAATATGACATTAATTCCGGTTGATGAAGGGGAGCTTAATCAGGTTATACATACTGACAAAGAAGATGACGATACTGAAGAGGTTGATAGTGATGAAGCTGAAGCCAGTGATGCTTAAATTATGTTGCATGGTAAAATAAAAAGTTATATATATTTCATTAATATATGTGCGTGGCTAATTTCATTGTGATTGAAGCGAGTTAAAATACGTTATTGACCTTAATTGGTTATATGCGTCATTTATTTATATCGGCATAAAATTGTATTTTACCTTCTTTGATACGAAAAATTTATACTTCTTTATTTTTGTATAACTTCAGTTGGATATAGATGCGGCGTGGGAAAAATAAGATTTCATATGGTAGATCAACTGATAGGCCGACATCTAATCCGGGTTCTTCTTCATCCCATCGAGGCACTTCACCAGCGTCCCTTTCGGGCTCTTCCCCTTCTTACCATTCCACTCGCATAGGCCATAGTCCACCACCAGACATTCCGATGTAGTTTATGCCAACTCCTTCAATACCTAGTGGGAATAGTCCTCCTGTTACATCACATATTCCTAGCCCGCCGCTACCACAGCGGCAACCACAGCCTGAGGATGACGAGTTTACTCAAGCCAAGATCGAAGGAATTTAGGACACGTATGCGATGCCTACACCTCTACCTGCACCAAATAGTAAGATTACGGTGACACCAATTGGACCGAATCGGTTAGTTAATTTTAAAATTTATATATGTAGTACAACAAATAGAAATGATAATAAGTCGTGCATGTGTAACAATAAATTTTGAACTCCCATGTAGTTTTTATCCTGGCAAAAGTGGTGGTGTGTACATTGGGAATGTCATAAAGAGCCAGATGGACAGACCATACTTCACTTATGGCAAGGTTCCTGAAAATGTTCGATTACGATGGTTCGGTGAATAGTAGGTAATTTAATTAATATTGTATAAGCATTAATTTTGAAGGATGCATATATTTCATATATATTTGAGTATTTCATTAATTTTTAACACATGTGAGTGATAAAGTATTATTTGTTTTTGTTAGAAATATGTTTGTTTTAGGCTGGAGGAGACGGGGCATATGAAGATAGCTTTTGACAATCGTGTGGCCAAAAAAATGGTTGACATGTATCGCAATATTAGAAAAATGATTGCGATTGGGCAAGGTCGACCACTTTGGCTCCCCGAACCAATATTTCAGGAGTTCACCGCGTATTGGGGCACGCCTAAATGGAAAAAGAAGAGTGACCAGAACAGGATAAATACGAACGTTGGTGGAGGTTCGTTGTATGCCGATGGGGGTAAGTCGATATATGAGCGTCGGATGGACTTGGTAGGTATATTTTCGTATTAGTTATTAACGTATAATAAAAGAGTTTATTTTTTCTTTTAATTTGATCTTCTTCTTGTAGGAGGGGAAGTTAAACAGGCCTGCTCTTAAAAGTGAGGTCCTTCAAGATTGTTACACGAGGAAAAAAGATAAGGGGCCGGATAAAAAAGCAGGCAGATGGGTTCACCCGGCGCCACAACAAGTTCATGTAAGTTAGATTTGTTTAATGTAATTAATTTTTTGATTTAAATTGCTAACATTGACCAATTACAATTGCAGGATAATTTTCAAAATTTGGTTTAGAATCGTCCAGATATGCAGGACGCTGACTTATCTGATCCCTCAACTCAAGAAAGCATGAACGAGTTGTTTGATCAGGCTGCTAGGGAGCCTACCAAGAAGGGCCGAAAGTACGGGCAAAATTATCAAACAACATCGACACCTCATCACTATAGTTTTTCTTCGCCCGGTAGTTCGTCGAGCCACTCAGACCCCGCGGTGTTGCGGTTAGAGAATCGGGTCGATCACCTTACCCAACAGAACTCACAAATCATGGAAATGATGCATTAGGTGATATCGATGATTTCGCAGAACAAAGCAAGCGGCTCACAACAACCGACTTATGCCCCTCCGCCGGCTCAGCATGTCGCCGATGATGAAGACGAGTCTAATGAGGAAGACTGTGATTAGTATGTACTTGGCTACAAAATAATTTCGTAATTTATGTATCGCTAAAAATATTCGACTGATTATGTTTTTTTATGTATTTGGATAAATTTTATGTGGTTTATGAATCTATATGTAGGTTTTAATATATTTGATATGTTATTTACTTGTAAAAATCAAATTATGTTATTATTATAATATTTCAAATATATTTTTTTATAATTATGCTTATAAAAATGAAGAAAAATATAATTAATTTGAATATTTGTAACAAAATATAATTTTAGGGACGAGATAATATTTTATTTCGAAAATAATATTTATTAATAATTTTGGGGCAGAAATAATTATTTCTTTTTAAAAAAATTATTTTCGGCGGAATTTTGGCCGAAATTTCGCCGAAAATAATTTATTTATTTTTTAAAATATTATTTATTTTCGGCGGAATTTTGGCCAAAATTCCGCCGAAAATAATTAATTTTTTTTATAAATATTATTTATTTTCAGCGGAATTTTGGCCGAAATTCCGCCGAAAATAATTATTATTTATTTTTTTTAATCTCTAAATATTTTCGCCGAAAATTAAATACCGACGAAGGATTTTTCCACAGACGCAATCCGCCGAAATTCCGACGAAAATAATATTTTTGGCCGAAAATCCGCCGAAAATCTGGCCGAAAAAACAGTATTTTCTTGTAATGTAAATAAAAGCAAGGAAGGGACTGCCTAACAACCTATTTTGGTTACACCTAATACGCAACAAAGGGAGATACGCTTTAAGAAATTACACGACAAATCTTCATCTGCAGCCCCTTCGCCCAATGCACAAATTGAAATGCTTTTATGGATGGTTTTTTGATATTTTCTGTTTTTGTGTTATATGATGAGTTTTGGAATGTTTAGTCAACAGACTATTTGGTAATAGACTATGAACAATTGGTATAATATAATTAAGGTACATATTAGGATTTGGTGTATGGTGTTGTGATGGTTTTTGGGATGCTTTTGAATAGATTTGAAGAAATTAGGTGTTCTAATGAGTAATTATGGTGCCCACTTAAAATTGTTCAAGAATTTGTTTATATTTTGTGATTGTACTTTGTGGGTTAATTGCAAGTTTGGTCCTATAAGTATGCCTTGTCCAATTTTGGTCTCATTCATTTTAATTTTCTCAATTTTGGTCTCATATGTTTCAATTTTCGTAATTTTGGTCCCATATCTTTTAAATTATTCCAATTTTGGGACGTTTTTGAAATTCCGTCTAATCTTTAACGACAAAATCACGCTTGCCTCACGTGGCCTTTAAATCCTATACATTTCGAATTCTCTGCAAAGTCTCAAAATTACAAAAATTTGAAACGTATAGGGACCAAAATTGGATGCAATTTTGATCCTACATGAGATGCACGTGTCTTCGCCGTTAAAGATTAGACGAATTTCAGAAAAGTCCCAAAATTGCAAAAAATTGAAACATATGTGACCAAAATTGAAAAAAATTAAAATTGCAATTAACCCGATAACCCGTATTTTGTTAACATTTTATAAGTTATTAGTGACTATTATGGTGTTCCAAGGATATGTATGATAATGCAAGCACAAATTGGCAAATATGGCATAAAAATTGATTTGTGAAGTTGCCATGCATGCAAAATATAGATACAATGGCTATTATGACAATATAACAGAAACATATATTTAAGTGCCTTTCATTCTATCAAATTACAATGCATTATCTCCATAAATGACATTATATAATAGAAACACACAAAAGGGCAAAAGAGTCCTTTAATAATTGCCAAAATAGCATTCCCACCTTTAAAAGGACAATTTCGAAAGTTCAAATGGGTATGCAGATATTGATCGTTGGTCAACCTAACGGAAGGTGAAAATTAAAATGCGGCAAAAAAAATTAGAAGGTATTGGTATACGAAACTAGAGGATATTATTTATAATTTTACCTAAGCACAGAGAATATGGGAGTAATTATTCCTGATTATGTTTATAGCAACAAAAATTTTAACAAATATCCACATTGTTGAGACTTTAATTCATTATCACAGCTCCTCTCTTCACCGCTCAAGAAGTTATGATGGTGAAAGCTGATGTCTATGTAACATTTGTGGTCGTGTATTTGACGCTTGGACGCAATTAATGCCCGAAGAGAGTATAATTAGTGACCTAGTTTCCTTACCATTTTGATCCACTAATTCCTTATGTATTAACTTCGTGGTTCATATATGCGGAAAAATAATAATTTGGTACCACTAGGTACGGAAATTTATTGTTTGTACAGCCACCAAAGAGAATTAGGGTTTGTAAAAATTAGTAGTGTAAATGAATATTAAATTAAACGGATATATAGTATTTGAATTCGTATTTAATTAAGTTTTTTGATATTTGTACCCGTATATGAATTCGAAGGATATTTAAAACTTTATATTTGAATTCGAATCTATTCGGATTCATTTAATATTTTTGAAAATCTGACAAAATTATGGATATCTGGATATTCAAATATCCATTTTCTCTTATAATTATCTAAGTATCCGATTGAATATCTAATCCACTTATCCTAATATACTTATATAAATAAAAAAATCAAATAAAATTTATATAATTTATCTAATTGAAATATATATATATATATATATAAATATAGTATATGTTCATTAATATAAGTAAGGTTAATATGTTTACTTATGTTTTTATTTCGTTGTAAATATGGATATATGAGTCAATTAGATATTTTTTTTTTATCTATTATACTTATAAAAGGACATTTGAATATATACACACACTATTACTACTGCTGCTGCTGCTGCTGCTACTACTACTACTACTACTAATAATAATAATAATAATAATAATAATTTTAAATATTATTTATCGAAAACAGATAATATTCATTTTATATGAATACAGATAATATACTCTACAAATAAATTTTCGATTATCTATTTTCAGTTGTAGTGAAACAGATAGCCATTTTTTTGCACAAGAACTCATATTATGATTCCCAGCTGGACGTACATTTAACTATTATCTCGTACTACTAAATAAAATATAGATATATTTAAAATTTATTTTATTATGTTATTATATTCTGGTATATTCTCATTCAATAGTTATTTCAGGAGTGCACATATATAATTGGCTCATCGGTCAAATATAATTTATTGTAACAAAATAAATACCTCAATTATCTTGAAATCACCTCATACATTGATAAGATATCATCATACGTGTGTGTATATATATATTCGAAAAATTCTTTCTAAATTATCGATCATTTATAAAATAAATGTAAAATACTCGTCACATAATTAATATTAATTCGATCAAATCGGATTTAGGTTAGAATGTCCCATATATACTCCTACAAATATATAATCGTGTCATCATACGTTTGTGTGTGTGTGAATAAATATATTTGTGTGTAATATATATATATCTACACACACTTATATACAAGAAACACCTTTCCCAGTTCCCACTGTGTGAATTCCCTAACCCGTTTCTTCACCCCTCCCCAACCCCAACCCCAACCCCAACCCCCCGCCCTCGACTGAAGATACCCTGTTTCTTCTCAAGGGTAAGCTTACAGTTCAATGGTTATGAGAGCCCCAAATTTTAGATCTCGGCATGGTCTTATTATTATTATTTTTTTTTTTTTATCTTATATTTGCTCCTCATATACATGCCGTACAAAGCAGTCAATATATTCGATTTTTATGTTGTTTAAATAATTTTTTTGTATCTTAATCATCGTTTAATCATATTCTTTCTATTTCAAAGATGCTAATTATACCGTCAGTCAATATCAGAATATCAAGTGCTGGTTAATTTTTTGTCTTTGTCATTATTTTCCTTTCGGTGGGATATTAATTATTGATTTATTAGCTGATCCACCAAAACTAGAGATAAGGTCAATTTGATGCTTCAGTCTGGCAAATCGTGAGCTCTTGCTTTCTTTATTTTATTTTACTTGTGAATTTTATTTTACTTTTTGGTCCTGTGATTAGAGATGAAATGATATTGGTAGTGAAAATAGGGTTGTTTTTGTTCTCTTGTATATTGTGTGAAAATGAGATTCTACTTTGCCCACGTCATATATACATATATATACATATGTACTTATATTATGTTGTTTTTATCTTTTGACATTTTTTACCCATTGGTAATAAAGCCACATCAGCTCCGTGCTCGTGGGCTTTCTTGATGTTGATTGATTCGGATTCCAAGGTGAACATAAATTCGAGTCTCCAATCTCTCAATCCCTCACACACACAAACAATTTGTGTCTTCAATCTCTCATGGATCTATACATATATGCACACAGTCGTTGGTTTCTGGTGTAGCATCATCAAGATTCACATGCAAAGTCTCGGTGGACTGGCCGGCAAGCCCTTCTCTCTCTCTCTATCTCTCTCTCTCCACCTAAGCTTTCAGGTGGTGAGAATCTTGATGATGCTGCATCGGCAATAAACGACTAGCAAAAAGCTGTAAAAATAAATAAATAAATAATGGGGGCTCACGGGTTAAGGCGATCGAAGAGGGCAAAAACTCGCTGTTTTCAGCCAGTTGTTTGCGTGATTCTTTCTTTCTATCTGTCAGGTGGGTTTTTTGTTTTTTGGTATTTTCTGGCAAACTAAATTTTTTACTAATTTTTTTTTTGTGTTTTGTTTTGTTTGTATTATTTATTTATTATTATTATTAGCTTTTGTTTTTGTGTGTCAGCTCTTGAAAACCGACACGATTGACTAGTGATGGGAATTTCACCAGTCCGGCAGATGAAAAATGATGGTTAGAACTGCGTAGATCTGTGATTATTCTTCTGCCCCAGAACAACATATCAGTTTTTATGGAACTATTTTTTTTATTATATTTTTATTGATTTATGTTATCCATGGTAGAAATGGGCTGCTATCTGATATCATAAGTCTGGATATTTCAAAAATTTACCATAAAATGGTATTTCTTTCCCTTTCTTGTTCAGTGGCATTAATTTCTTTCACACACACATACACGGATATATACATATATATATATATATTTATGGGGCATTTATTCTGATTTTTCCTTTTTTTCAGTGAAAAATATAATCCCTAGACGAAATTCTTGGTTCATTGGAGATTAATGGGCATGTGGAAGATCAATTCCTCGACAAAATTATGAAAGTATTCAATTCCGGACGAAGAGGTGAGAGAAAATTACAAAGTGGTCTATTATTTGTTTTAATTATATTTCATTTGTTCATATGTTTTTATTGGAACACAATTTAAGAAGAATCTGGCTCAATATTTTGCTGTGAACATTTTGCATGATTATGTATATAAAACTATAATCAAATAATATTAGCAATATATATATATATATATATTACTATCATAAATTATTTCCAACATATTTTTCGTCGCTAATCATATATATTCAATAAACTTCTGGCTGGATGCCATGCTGCCGGCAGACACAGAGCCCGGGGCTGAAAGGGGTGGTTGTCTCTCTCCCCTTAATTTTATATTTAAATATTTTTGTACTTGTAGTTTTATTAAATTCAAAACATTGCCCGGCCCTCAAAATGATTCTTTTTATATATTGTGGAAATTATTCAGTCTTACCTTTTGTTATAAAAGTTTCTCATCATTCTGATCCAAACATAGATGATGCTTAGCTTAATTTGAGGTTCTTGATTATTTTATGGATATTCTTCCTGTGATTTTATTTATTTAATTGTTGAGGATTGATGGTAATATTGACTAATTCATTGAAATTTGCAAGTCCCCTTTGCAACAAATAATGATGAAAAAATTTTGATAGTAATGTATGACTGCCAAGGTTGGGTATTGTTTGTAATACAATAATTTAAATCAGCCTCTGTGTAGTAGGATCGGTGGACCTATCTGCTATATATTGCAAACATAATTTTGCAAGTTGGCCAATTGGCATGTACTTCACACTGACAACTGCAGTAGACCTATTTATATACATATATGTCTCATATATCGCAGAATACATGGGCTTCCTAAAATATATCCATTTACATGATTTGGTTCGAACCCTTTTATGATAAAGCCTTCTTGTAGAAATTTGTTACAATAATTGATTTTCATGTAAATATTAAATAAATCCCAAATTTCTAGTTCTTTTGGTCGGAATTTTAGGACTTCTTAGATCATTTTTGTTCGCCTATTGTTAGTTTCTCTTGTTGTCTGCATTAAGGAGATATCATTTTCAGTCACACATGCCAGGTTCTGATCTCATTAAATATGAATGTCTCACATTACATTCATATTTTTTAAATTATCTTGATTTAAGTCTTTCATAATTCCCGTTAGATAATTGACCGGTAAATCCATGATAATCTTGTTCATTCACCGTTAAAAATCTAACCGAAGCTAGTTGGAAGGCTAAAATTGGGACAATTTAATGTCTGAGATGCAATGCGAAACATTCATATTTAATGAAATCAAAATTGAATAGGGCCTAGCATATATGATCGAAAATGACATTTTCCCTATCATTCTGAAGTCCTTTTAGATTCTTGGTTAATCCGTAGCTAGGAAAAATAAAATTTCATATGGCCCATAAGAATATGTGGAATTAGGCCATTGTTATTCACTACACAACAGCCAATTTCGTGTATTTTATATCTTGTTTTTCTTCTTCTTACTCCTTTTTTTTTCTTTTTTTCTTTTTCCGTCTCTTCGAAAATAGTAAGATTTGTGTTTTCTAGTATGTCAATAATTTGCTTGTTATTGTACTTTTTTGTTTCCTTTACATTTTGAACTTTTACATATGTGAATTCCAGCAATTGTATGCAAGAAATTATGCAACTCATTAAGTATATTTAACGGTTTATAACATGGACACTGATCAGTATATACTTAATTATGACTGATTAATTAAGTGATTCACATGATCTAAAGGTGTGTTTAATTAGAAAAACTTAAATCAAGAGTTTTTCTTAAGTGACTATATAAAATCCATGAAAGTCCTCATCACGAGTTATATTTTAGCACTAGTGTCATTGCATTGGATAGACAACTAGCTGCTGTAATTTATAGATTTCGACATATGTGTGTCCATTGTCATTCACTACAAAAATGCATTCGCTTTATGGACTAACTAATCAATTTTAAATTTTAGTTTATGTGACAGATTCCACATATAACAAATACGTTAGTAAATGTTTTGATACTGATTATTTCTTTAATTTTATTTATATTGAATTATGTCACTGATTCATCACAAATACCTTAAATTTATAATAAAATATATCTTTCCGTCACAAATTTTCCATTAACAAAATGAGTGCTATCTTGTAGTAACTTCAATATACATCATGTATATTACTCAGTGAGTACATGGTACTAATTAACACCATCCTTTTGCTTCCTCCTCCATTGTTAAATAGTTGGTGAAATTTGTTAAGTTGCAGAGTTGGTTGTATGTACTGAGAGCATTGGTGGTTCAAAATGGGAAAAAAATTCTTCAATACTATTTGTGACCGTGTCAAGAAAGCTGAAAGCTCACATGATTACACAAGAAAAATCAATTAGTAGAATTTAAGAGAGGTACGTTATATGTAGTTCAGATTTGGTCAATTATCATCATATATTCAAACTTGGCTCGTTCCCGAATTGAACACCATAACGAAAAAGCGAATTGGTGTCAACTTCGGAAGTACGCGGTAATGTAAAAGTTTTCGTCATTGATCATATATATTTAATGACAAGAAATATTATTTCGATGCAGAAATGATTTTCACAATGTCAATGATAATAATAAGTGTGATTAAGTTGTTATTATTGACAATTGATGACAATTTAGTGACAAGAAAAATCTTGTCACATGCTTATGGTGACAATTGTTTTTGTCATTAGGTTGTCAGCATACGAATTGTCACTGTTTTTAAACAGTGACAACTTACAATATTAAACTTGTCACATTTGAACCATCTTATAACAAAGTAAAAATTATTGTTACGGAATAGATTAACTAGCGATAAATTAAAATATATTATCATTTAATGTATATCATTGATTACAACTTTCACATGCTATTTTTTGTATTTTGTCATTAATATTAATTACTTTTTCTTGTCATGTCCTGATCATGACAAGTTGTGGTCACTTCTATTAGTCCTTGAATCTTCATCAGGTGCCAAATTAATGTATTGTCAGCTCTTTTCTCACTCTATATAAAGAAATCTTTTGCCGGATATTTAACAAAATGATTGAATTAACGTCAAACCCCTGAGCTTGTTAGAGCTTTATCATGTTTAATTTTGACATTAATCATGAAAAAGAGGCTTTCTAGCTGTCCTATCACATGCCAATTTGATTAATAATACGGATAAATTTACTTTACTGTATCCTAAAATCACTACAAGAATACATCTCTTCTAATGACAAATTAATTCATTACAAATTAAGTTTTAAATTGGTTACGGATTTTTTATACAACAAATCCATTAGTAAATGACATGTCACTGATTTTTTTTTAAGTTCTATTTATATTGAATTTTGTTACTAATACATCACACAAACTTTAAATTTTTGGTAAAATCTCTCCGTTGCAAATTTTCTATTAGTGAAAGAGATACTTTCTTGTTTTGTATGTGTGTGTGTGCATGCGCGCGCCCATAAGATGTATAGTCTTATAAGATATGTAGTTTATGCTCATAAGATCAGATGGAAGTAAAATTTGTCTTGCAATGTGGGGTAATTGCATGATATACTAATGTTTTTCACAACTATTGAATTTATGTAATGTTGCAATATTATACGTAAAGTATTTAATTCATCCTTGCTGCAGCTAACTCTCCTTGTTTATTCTATCTCTCTCTATTATTGTTTTAGCCACGGATTTTTTCTAAAAAAAAGTTCTTTAATTTTTTTTAGGTCACGTCTAAGTTTAGCCACTGAAAATCCATGACTAAAATTAGTCATGCCACTTTTAGCCACAGAAAAAATTCGTGGCTAAAACTGAATTTTCTAGTAGTGGGTGGGAATTCATAGACAAAGTCTAAAGAGAGTTGTTTGTGTGTTAAAAGGTTGAGTGTAAATATCTTACATTGGATATTTAATATTGACAATTCAAGTATAAATATGATTAAATGTGAAGTTAGTATAAACTAATTCACTAAGTACCGAATATGGGTAGCCCCATAAGCGTGCACCACCAGTTAGGCTCGGGCCCGGCAAGGACCATGAACCACAAGCGAATTGTCTTGGTCTCGGACTTACCTTTTGCTGAAATAGGTTGCAATAATTGTTACAATTTATATTCAAATTTTAAATTAAACATTACGAAGCTATTAACACCTCTGAGAAACGACTGGGTTGACTCCAGCAACGTTTCGAGGTTGTTGCCACTTTTGCATCCAAATTAAACATTTCTCTCTTCCAATAAATGAATGCAAGTGCACTGCTAGTCTTATGAGAACAAAGTTATCATTCTGATACTTTTGTTTGAGTGTGCCCACGTGCATACGATAAATATCAAGTTGATTAGCTTTTCAAATGAGGTTCGAAGTAGAAGTGTGGCTTGAAATGAATCCATGGAATGTCTTATCCAGAAAGAAGTACCGTTGGCCTATCATACCGGTTAGTGCGGCGAACATTTCTTTAAAGCTAACCGGTTCATCCCGGTGATTTAGTCGTTGTAATACAATTAAAAATACCGATAAATTTGCTAAACTTTCTTGTTATTTAATTTGTATTTTAATTTGTTCTTTCGCTCAAATTAGTATTTTCTTAGGGTAATTGGCATTTTGCACCCTCAATTTAGGCGTATTTGGCACTTTACACCCTAAAATTATAAAATTGGCATATTGCACCCTTCAATTACAATTTTCTTGACAAAGTGCACCTCGTTTCACTTTCTAACTAAAATTTGAATTTAAAAAACGATTAAACTAGAATTAAAGGGATAAAATGGTCCTTTAAAAGTGCTCTTGAAGCTTTTATGTTTTATGGAGATTTTGGAAGAAGAAAGATGACATTCACTTTTTTCTCATTCTCCTTTATAGCTAATCAGTAACATTACTATCATTTCATACCATGTCGATAAATTTTCATAAATAGCTCCCAAAGGACTCCCTTTTTTATTTTGTGGTAGGATGCTTTACATGGATATCATATAAATGCTTGACCAATTGAGCTTCATATTCACTATTATTTCCTAGCATTTATTCCCATCATTTTTGGTCTATGCAGATTATATTGTACTAAAATCTGATCCACAATACCTCCACTGCGTCATTTTATTTAATTAATTTTTAGAAATAACTATCATCATCTCTTAGTAGCTTATTTCAACTGCATCGAAAGTTTGCTACGAAGAAGAATTTACTATTTTATTATCTGATCAAAACTTGAGTATTGGAACATAAATACAAAGCCAGATTTGGTGCCTAAATACCAAGCTAGACTTGGTAGCTAGCCAAATCTGTTGCATTCCCATAATAACACCCCCTCCCCCCTCCTTTTCTTTTATTTCAATGGTTCATGATTCAGTTAGTGTTTTTTCATGGGTTGATAAAGTTAATTTCATATGAAGGAATATATATATAGTAAATGACCATTTTATCCCTTTTATTATAGTTTAATCATTTTTTAAACTCAAACTTTAGTCAGAAAATGAAAAGGGCGCACTTTGCAAAGGAAACTATAATTGGATGGTGTAATCTACCAATTTTATAATTTTAGGGTGCAAAGTGCCACATGAGCCTAATTTAAGGGTGCAATACGTCAATGACCCAAAACTTTAGTACTTTAAATTTATACGTAGAGTCAAACCAAGAAATATAGTTAATGATAGGAATATATAACATCTGCTATTTGCATTGCACGAATCGATAATTATAAATTAATTTTTTTACATATATTTAATCTAAGATATAACATAGACAATGAAACTCTTTTATAAATATTACAAATGTAAAATAATTAAGAAAAATTATTAATACAATTCAGTTATTGAAATAAGAAAACAGAGTTGATATTAACACTCCCCAAATTATTATAGGGACTTCACTTTCACTTTTATATTCAAAATTTGACTGAAATGTCCATCCACATTAAAATAAGATTAAATACACTTCACCCCTCAAAAGTATATGCTATGCATTATTTATCACTCTAAATAAATAAAAGTATTACTTACCTCCTCCCAAATTAAAGATTTCAACAAAACAACTCTTAAAGATTTTATATTTACTTAAATATATTATAATCTAATTTTAATTAAAAAAGGCATATTTGAATCATAATTAAAATACTTATCCATTTTTTATTTAAATTAGTCAATTTTTACTTAGATTTTATACTTAATAACTTCATTCAATTAAAAAAAATTTAAAATTTTGTTATATGTAAATAATTTCAAGTATTATTACAATAATTTAATAACTTGGTTTTATTTAAATATACTAAACCATGAATGATTTTTCAATTAAAATTAAAATTTGTTTTTATAGTCAAAAAAAAAAAGATTTGAAGTTGAATTTTAGGATGCTAAGTGTAAAAACATATAGTGAAGATTATATAGATAGAATGGTAAAAGAGCAATTATTAGTTTACATAGCATACAATTTAGGGGTGGTGAATTGTATTTAATTCTATTTTAAAATGAATGGATATTTTGGTCAATTTTTCAATATAAAAGTAAGAATAATGACTTATTTTAATAATTTTGGAAATGCTAATATCAATTCCAATAAGAAAAATTTAAGAATATTTAATATAAATATAACTTATTTTAATCAGATCAAATGTGATAGGAGTTGCACAATTTTTAACAAATCTTCATATTTGTCTGCATGAAAAATATTTATATTTAAAATAATGATGTTTAGAATAATAAAACTTATTTAATATTGATAATCTGACATAAAATGTAAAATTTATGCGGTTAAGAAATAGAAGAAAACTTTCGAGTCAACGTTGATAAAAAACATATACCTTGGTTCTATTTAAGCTCCTTAACAAGTTTAGTAATGAGCATAATGGCCCTATTGTTTCGAAGGAGAGAAGAACCTATGATTAGCTTTTTGAAAAAAAATTCAAACGAACAATTTCAACAAATCTTTCAATTTCTTATTTTATTATGTTCACCTCTATATATTTATCTATTCGTAAAGTACATTGAATATACAGAAATGGCTATAATAGAGTTTCTCTTATTTGTATTAACAACTACTTGAGTAGGCTTGCATGCTTTGAATTTGTTAATGGGGATATTCAAGATTTATTCATAATTATCAATTATTATTCAAAGTAATGCATTAGTAAAACTGTATCAAAAGTGTTGAACAATAGACATATATATGATTTAATTATATATATATATATAGATTATCTCTCTAATATAAAATATTTCAGTAATAAATTGAGAAAACCTTGCCAATTTTTCTCTTAGAATATCATTTATCAATTTTTCTCTTGAATTTTTTTTAAATGAATGTTTCATACCGAAAAGGATAGTATCAATCCATCTACATAAAACAAATAAATATTAAATTATATAATAAAACCAGTAACACGTACTCAAGCCATGAACTTATTTTAATAACTTTCATATTCTACTAAGACTCAAATTTCCATATTTATCACTTCAAAACTTGTTTATATACTTCCTGAAAGTAAAACACGTTAACCAATAAAAGTAAAATGTTTGAGACATGAGTAATAATAGAATTTTTCATATTATTTTTGATTTGTTTGCTCCACTTCTTTAAAATCAATTTACCCAATATAATCGAGTTCAT
>JAOWBU010000581.1:0-25000 GCA_026212405.1 Petrea volubilis
TACCGACGAAGATTCTTTACGTGATAGATGGGAGATGGATCCTATTAAATGTTGGTTAGTTCATGGCTCGTCAACTCCAAATCTTCAAAGTATTTCCATGAGGTTACTTGATCATGTCTCTTCGTCTTCTTGTTGTGAAAGAAATTGGAGCACTTATGCATTTATACACTCAACAAGGAGGAATCAAATCACTCCACGACGTGCTCAAGATTTGGTTTTTGTGCATAGTAATTTTTGACTTTTGTCAAGAAAGACTCCACAATATATGCAAGGTGAAACCAAAATGTGGGATGTGGGTGGTGATGCATTTGAGTCCATGGATGATGTTGGTATTCTAGAGATTGCAAATCTCTCCCTTAATGAACTAGAATTGGAGTTTGTTTTATTTGTAGATGAAGCCGGCACCAAAGAACCTCATAATAATCATGATATTATAACAAATTTGAATGATTAGACAATTGTATTTTATAATTTGTGTTAATTCTTTTACTTACTTGTGTTTGGATATTTGAATTATGATGGATTGTTTCGATATTTGAATTGTGATGGATTGTTTGGATACTTGTGTTACTCTTATCACATGTTTTAATTTAATAAATTATAAATATATATAATGTAATATATTTTTAATAGTCGTGTCGGACTCGTGTCGTGTCCTAAAATTTTGAGATTTTTCGCGTTGCCGTATCCGTATCGTGTCGTGTCGTGTCCGTGTCCCCTTGTCCTTGTCCTTGTCCTTGTCCGTGTCCGTACATCATAGCACCAGACCCTCTATTTCAAATTATATTCCATATCTTATTTCAATTCATGAATATACGACAAATGTAAAGATCTCAAACCAAATGCATAATTAAGAAAAATAATTTTATATACATGATATGAATGTGAATAATGAAATAAAAGATAAAATACTATTTTAAAATAAAGGACCCTATCTGATTAAAAATGCAAATTGCGTCATCTCTAGTGCATCGTTACAAATGCTGCAAGTAATATCTTATTATGGCAATTGCAAAATTAGCCCCTTAGTATAAATAATGACAACTTGATGGATTTCTCTACAAATCATCAATCAGACATGTTAAAAACAGTCTCACTCTCATTGCCACAATCTTACTTTTTCTACACATTTTTTATAAAATCAATTTTCCCAGATGGATATGCTATTCAAACTTGGATTCAAGTCCAATTTCACTTTAGTTTCATTAAAAAATTCGATACATAACCTTTTTATTTATTTTTCTTTTTTTGAAAGGAATTTTGTATGCTCCTGACAACTATTGGTATCTTCTTTATATATACATTAAAATTATTTCAGAATAACATAAACGAAAACAGATAAATAAATCAGTGAGTAGGCTGACAAGACTATCACAACGATTGCACACACACATTGGTATATTCTTACTGTAACAAAATAATTGAAGCACAAATTGCCAACAAGTTCACAGCTCTTATGCCAAATAATTGATTCATGCCAGCACGTTCACAGCTGCTATAAATAATTGCCATTTTTGTCATCAGCTAATATATCAAGGTGGCCAAAAACAGAAATAATGAGGGAAAAAAGAAAGAGAGATTCCATAAAATTTCAGCAACTATACATAAGAAAAGATATATGGACATTATATTATTGGAAAATGCAATTACAGAGAACATCGATGCTAAAATATCTATTAACGATAGAAAAATATGGGAAAAACTGCACAAATGACCTTATTTCTAATGTCCAAGAGAAAAAAAAAAGTAACGAGTTTTTGTCGAACCTTAATCTTTCCCTACGAATGTTCTTCACATCATCAAGATCAGCTCTCAAATGATTCCGCAGCCATGTAATGTTTGCGTACCATTTTTTTGTACTCTGCAGTAAATAATATACAAACTGTAGATATATATATTCATACACACACACACACACACAGAAGAGAGAGAGAGAGAGAGAGAGAGAGAGAGGGGGAGGGAGGGAGGGAGGCTCACTTTGCTTCGAAATTCAACACAAGCTCAATGAAACTAGACAAACAAACAATTATATGGAGCATATTCACTTATTTTTGTGGCAAACCTCATTCACATGCTTATGATCATCATAAAAAGAAAATGCGCAAGTAATGGATGACTTCTGAAAGGGGAAAAAAATGCACGAGAAGTTGAGAATTTAGCAACCTTCTTGATTCTTCCAAAGTGAAGCAGCAGAGCTGTTGAGAGGGCTCTCAGTATTGGGCTCTGCACGGGACAGAACTACAGCATAAGACCAACACAGAACGAATTCAAGAAATGGGTAATGTAAAGCAAAAAAGTAGAAACATCATCCTGACCTCCTAATAGACTCTGGATAGACAAAAGAATTGTTCTGCAATCATATGCCGAAGACCATTTATCCTGTAAAGACAGTAAACTATGAAAAATTTTATATAAAAATAAATAAAGAGGCATTTTTTCCAGGATTAGCTTGTAAGAGAAACATGGGCGTCCAACGAAATGACACTATGACATAATAGTGGTAGAGATATAATGAATATAATAGAATCATCATACACCAAGATTGTGGTCGAAATACCTGGAGGATGTCTAAACAAATATTCCCATACTGGTCGACGTTCGGATGGAAGCACATGGTGTCGAACTTAACTTGAGGAGGCTTGAAAGGATAATCAAGAGGAAAACGTAGGGAAAGTTTGTAGGATAGACCCTCGTACATAGTTCCTTTGCCGCCTACAATTGTGCCAATCCAAGTAAATATGCTCTCCCCTTCGGGAAAGGCAGAAACTCCAAGGTCACCTCCACTCATCTACACACATTAGTTACACTTAATAATAAAAAATTCCTCAAAATAACAGCTAACACTTATAATTCTTGTAACAGATTATACATGTATAAATACAGATTCTGAAAGAAATAAAACGTTTATTAGGGATAAACTAAATCAGGATGCCATTATCAATCCTGAAAGTAAACAGAACATTGTTATCAGTTTCAACATGTAATGGAATAAGAAAAGTAGAAAACCAAATAAACGTTGCAGGCCATGTTATTCGAGTTGCCACTGATTGCATAACTAAGCAAGTGCATATACACAGTACTCAAATTTTGGCCTGACATTTAACTCAGTAACAAAACTCTAAATTCATTGCTTTTCTTTGATATTTCTTCTTTTACGAGTGATATTGGCAACAAAACCAATGTTCATAAACATTTTATATACTAAAATTGTGCATCATAAACCTTCAATCATCTATTTAATTGCCTATTAGTTCCATTCAAATTAATAGCTAACTCAGTGCGGTAAATTTACTTATGAAAGAAAGTCCCAAACACCAAAATTAGCAATCCAGAATTAATGGAAACAAATAAACCGAAATATAAACCAATAATTTGACTCAAAAAGGGAATCAAGAAACAATACACCCACACGCGCGCGTGTGTGTATATATACATATATATATCATACTATTTATCTATCTGATTAACCATACACACCATGAGAGCCATCAGCTCCTTCTGCAACCTGCATAAACAAATAAATAAAAGAAATTAAATAAAAAAATCGACAAAAAAAGCATGATTCTTGATTGATATTTTTCTAAAATTAAAGAGCAAACAGTAATCACCCAAAAAAAAATCAAGAATCGAAGATCAAGATTCGAAAACTGGACCTTTGGGTGACAGAATTGGTATCAACAGGATTAGGAGAAGCCTTGATTTGCTTGGATGGAGTGGGCGGCGGCGATTGCTGTTCTTGATGGTGACGACGCGATTGAACATCACCCTCGTCTCGAACCTCCATCTCAATCCTCTCAACTTTTACACTATGTGATTTTCTATATTATAGTTGGTCAAAGTGGGATCGATCGATCAGTTTCTAGAATATTAATTATGGGGTTGTCGCTTTTTCTTTAACTTTTACCTGTATTTGATAGTGCAATAATTAGAGAACTGAAGACCGATTGCGAGAACTCAAGGAAGCTCAAAGAAAGTACACAGTGTTTTTGAAGAAATTTGGCACTGAAGGACGGTTATTTCAACGGTTAATTACACTTGCACCCCTCCGAGATAACATAATTCTCAATTCCTTCCCTCAAACTTTTAGAATTACCAACACCTCCACTCTAACCATTAACTATTTAAAAAACTGCCCCTTTTGTTAGATGTTATATGGAAAAATGATCAGGTCTTTAATTATTTGTATGAGCTTTCTATTTTGCCCCATCCTAATCGTCCTCTAACTAGTTCTTTGTAATATTTTGATACTTTGAGGGGTCTAAAAATAATGATTATATAGTTAAAAGAGAGAATAAAGGGTAAAATTCATTTTGGTTCTTGACTTTCAGTTTGAAAGCAAATTACTCCTTGAATTTTTTATTTTCTTCAATGTCATCCTTCTAATGTGGTAATTTTCTATCAAAAGATATTAATTGCTAAAATACCCTTAGAAAAAAACTTTTACCTATATTGAAAACTCAAAATCATCCTCCTCTTTTGTATACCAAATTTCATTTTGGTCCCTCTCTAAAATTGTAAGATCCTTAAGCTTCTATTTGCTCATTTTGAGCCTGATCTTTTCATTTTTGGTCTCGTGAATTCTAATTCTCATAGATTGATACCAAACAACTCAATTATTGAACAATCGTCTATTTCTTCTCTTTCAATTATAGAAAGAAATTTAGTGTTTGAATGAATGTTAAAACTACTACGTTCAACATGTGTCTATTTGTTTGCCCACTTCTTGCCTCTATTATTTCATACAAATGGCAAGTCATGATTTTTAGTCACCAATTATTACATATGAACTTCATCTATCATAGTTTAAATTTTAGATTAAAAAAAATGTATATACAATTGAGATAATAGATATAATTAAGAAAATATTCTTATAATGACCTAGTTGTTTTCAATAAAATAACATATTTAATTACTACTAATGTAAATATATATTTTAATTAAAAACTCTCATATTGATTCTAAAAGTAAAAATAAATAAAATCAGTGGTTCATATAAATATTATGTAAATCATTTTCTATAAAAATAAAATAAAAAAAAAAGAAAGGTGGTAATCAATTATATTCATAGTTACAAGGTCAATATTATTCCAAAATTGAAAAAAGTGTGACTTTCTATTTTATGAAAAATTAGAAAAATACCGTTTAATTGGTGAAAGTGCTAGAAAATAAAGGAAAGATAATTGAAAAATACATGGATGTACTTATCTGCGAACTTAGAACTCGAGGGCTAAAATGAGCTGTACTCTTTTAATTTCTTTTTTACTTTTGAGTTATTTAATTATTACAAACCCAAAATTACTAATATACCCTTAATTTGGAGAGGGAAAAACTACTAAAATATAGGTAAAGGGACGTCATTTAAAAAAAATTGAAAAGTCAAGGGCTAATTTGCTTTTAAAGTGAAAATTTGGGGATGAAAATAAATTTTACCCAAATAATAAATGAAATACAATACTAATTTGATTTTGTGGGACCACAAATAGCCATTGCAAGTTGTTTTGCCTATCTACTAAATAAAATTTGGCTTCTGTTCTAGTATTAAATGTTTGAAATATGGTAGATAAGAGTTATTTTCAAAGAAGCCACTAAGAAAAATGTGGAGATTTCTACAAAGATAATAAGCATCGTAAGTCATTATTGCACCAGTACACAAATTATTAAATCTAACCTAAATAAACCTAACTATTTCCATGCTATGCCAATTTGTATTACTTTAAGCAATGCTATGTGTAAATTTAATATGATTAAAGGTATAGTTTCGTTTTATTTTAATGGTCTTACTAATTAGGAATTAGCGGTGTAAGTGAAAATTTCAATTTTAGAAAAAGTATTTCATGAATTGAAATAATTAGTCATATAAGAATAATGTCCCCCACATTTAGGTTTACATTATAATTATCTCTTACATTTTCAACAAATATAACATTTTCCATCATTTTCCAGTTGAAATCTTACACTAGCACTCTACAAAATATAAATATTACAACATTGCATAGTTCGAGAATATTACAAATACATCCCCTCATGAATATAAATAATGAAGGCACCCAATGGTATGATGGTTATTTAACAATTTTCATCTGGATTTTTCACCAGAGCAAAGTTAGAGGTATGGTTGAGAAATTAATCAAACTATTTGATACTCGACTCAAGATTGATTATGAAAAATTCATTTGAATTCAATTCATTAAATCTAACAAACTAAGCTTGAACAAATTTTTTTTGTTCAATAAAATTTGAATTTAGGCTCGAACTTGACTAGATTAATTAAAATATAGTAGTATATGTGTAAATATCAAATTACTTGAACTCAACTAGAATTTGGCTCGATTAAAGCTTGTATGAGCTCAACTTATTTAATAATCAAGCCAAACTCAAACAAGGTTTCAAGCTTGATAACAAATTCAAATCAAACTCGAACAGTACTTTGTTGAACTCGATTCATTTACATTCTTAATTAAAAGGGAGATAAGTAATTGTAAAAGTTCGAAGGGAGTCCTCCGCATCAAATAAGGCACGGGCCAAGGCCGCTTGGCTATAGTAAATTGTTTATAGGGGTAGCAATTTGGGGGGGGGGGGGGGGTTAGAGGGGTTCGGGATGGGATAGGGGTATAACATAAAGTCTCTCAACCTAATCCAACCCATGACCTCACTACAAGAAAACACAGTTTTTTCGGCAGGAAAAAATAAATTTCGGCGGATTCAATCTCCCGAAAAAACCTTCGTCGGTAGTAATTTTTTGGCGGAAATATATATATATATATATATATATATTTTAATTAAATAAATTTTCGGCGGAATTTCCCGCCGAAATTATTATTTATTTATTAATTTTTTTAATTAAATATATTTTCGGCAGAATTTCGGCGGGAAATTCCGCCGAAATTTAATTTATATTTTTTGAAAATAACATTTCAATTGCCCAACGCGCCCGATATTATCCCAATTTTTGGGGCCGCTAGAAGTCGAACCTTGGACCTCTCAGTTGGCAAACAACTTCCCTTACCGTTAAGCTATGTTCATTATGTTGTCATAATTCAATACATTATATATTTATATCATACAACAATTCAAATAAAAATAATTATTAATAATAATAATACATTTTTCATTTATTGAAAATTTTAATAATTTTTAATTTTTAGAAAAATTATATATATAATACATAATATTATATACACATATATAGCATACGAAAATTCATTTCATTCTAATAATAATAATAATAATAATAATAATAATATTTTTTATTTATTTTTAATTTAAAAATATTTATTTTTATTTATTTTTAATTTTTTTAATTTTTTGCCGGAAATTTCGCTGAAAATCCGCCGAAAAATTTAAAAAAATAATATTTTTTATTTATTTTTAATTTAAAAAATATTAATTTTTATTTATTTTTAATTTTTCGGAGGAAATTCCGCCGAAAAATTTAAAAAATAATATTTTTTAATTATTTTTAATTTAAAAAATATTTATTTTTATTTATTTTTTAATTTATTTTTAATATTTTCGGTGGAACTTTCGCCGAAAATCCGCCAAAAAATTTAAAAAATAATAATTTTTATTTATTTTTAATTTAAAAAATATTAATTTTTATTTTTTTTTAAATTTTTTTTAATTTTTCGGCGGAAATTCCGCCGAAAATCTGCCGAAAAATTTAAAAAATAATATTTATTTATTTATTTTTAATTTAAAAATTATTAATTTTTATTTATTTTTAATTTTTAAAATTTTTCGGCCGAAATTCCGCCGAAAAATTTTAAAATTATTATTTTTTATTTTTTTTTAATTTTCCGCCGAAATTCCGTCGAAAATTGAGCGTTTTCTTGTAGTGCCTGTTAAACCTACGAAGCCTCAACCCTAACCCAACCGATTGGGTTTGTGTTAACCTGGGTTGGGCCATTTTGCATTTTTTTTTGTTTTAAGTTTTGGTTTCGCAAAATATTTTTGCTTGCTGAATTCCTCATGAAGTCTCAATAATCACAAAGGGTTAGAAATATTTTATGATTACACAATAGTAAAAAAAAAATAATAGCATGTACAAGTAGGAAAAACAAGTAATTACATGAAATAATTTATACAACTTGATTTAAATTTAAAAGCAAGAATCTATACTTTGTGTTCTTTATCATATTAAGTTTAAACTAAAATTCAATTCTATCAATAATTGGTTAAGTTTGGAATTAATGTGCTTAAAATGAAACTCTCATAGTTTTTAGTTTCTATGTTGAACTTAAATGACTTTCAACTTCTCACCGAATGTAAATAAAAATTTCATTTAGTAAAAAGATCAAAGAAATTATAGTTTATTTTTTAAATGTTGATTTCTTTTGTTTTTAATTTTTATATCTATAGTATATACATTTATTTTGTGTGGCTGGCTACATACAACCTAGCTACATATTTGGAATTTACATTAAAAATTATTAAGCTCATTTTCTTCCTCTAATTTATTACAAAGTTATTTATCAACCTATTACAACAAATGTTATTATGGAAAATTTCATTTAATATTAAGGTAAATCAATATAAAACTTCACGGATTGCAAATAAAATAATTAAAGAACAAATATATGCTTTCTTTTTTTAACATATACAAGCATAATTTTGCATTAAAATTGACTTTTCATTTATTCAAAAGTTTCGCAACCCTTTCTCGTTAGTATCCAAAACATTTTGCATTTTTAATTATTTAAAATTTCTCTATTTCTTTCCTCATAATTTTTCCTATATTATATTATTAATGGGTTGATTTAGGTCCGGTTAAATTGGGTTGGTTTGGATTGTCGATCAACCCACAAAAAGTTTCGGGTTGTTTAGGTAACCTGTGAGTCAACTTAACCTAGTCCATTTTCTTCATGTTGCTTTCGATTTCGACCCATTTTCAACACAACTCGAAAACTCCCAACCCTAACCCACTATTTTTGTGTTGGGTTGTAGTGTCGTGTTAAAAATTGCCACCCTTAGTTGTTTATTTTTAATTACTTGATTATTAGTTAAAAAGTTGGTCAGCCCATGGGTCATTGGTCTAATGGATATATATATGCCACCTTTATGGGTATATTACTACGAGTTCGGACTCTATTAGTATGCATGTGCAACATTGTAGATGGTGGGTGTGCGTATTATTAAAAGGGAAAAAAAAGGCGCTCTTGAACTCATAAAAAAGGCGTATTATTAACGGAATATGTTAGCTATAAAAGTAATTAGTTTGTGGAACGTTATTCCCATCAGACTTGAATTCATAATTTTGTTATATATATTAGTTGGCCAGGCATACTCAATATGTGTGTAAATAAAAATAAAAATATAATATAATTTAATTACATATTTAAATTATGAATATAAATTAAAATATTTATTGAATTTTATACATTATTATTTATTTTTAAATTATTTTAATGTATGTATTTTATTAAATTTGTCAACAAAAATGGTTTCAAATAAAAACAAATTATAAGATTAACAAATACAAAAGAAATAAAAAAGCTAAACAATATGAAAGAGAGAAGAAGAAATATATATATATATATATAGAAGGAGAAAATTAAAAAAAAATTGGAAGCACATTAATATTGGGAGAGGAGAGAGGACAGAGGAGAGTGAATATAATAGAGAGATGGAGACACCAAAAGAGACCAAAGACATGAGGTTGGTTATAATTAATTAGTGGGGCACACTCAATGTGTATGCTAAATAAAAAATTAAAATTTAATTTAATTACATATTTAAATTATGAATATAAAATTAAAATATTCATTAGATTTTATACATTATTATATTTTTTTTAATTATTTGCAATGTATGTATTTTATTAAATTTGTTACTAAAAAATAGCTTAAAATAATGGTAGAATTATAAGATTAATAAATAAATAAGAAATAAAAAGTTAAAAAAAAAAGATGATAGATATGAATATATATATATATATATATATATATTGATAGAGGAGAAACAATGAGAAAAAGAAATAAACCAAAAAAAAAAGTGGGAGAAGAGAGATTAGAGAGAATATAAATGAGATTGAAGACACCAAAAGAAACCAAAGAGACTAAGGCGGTTATTAGACCTTTGAAATGTTTTATTAATAGTATAGATATAGATATTCTATACTAAAGGTGCTTAGAATGGCGGTTTTTATGTTGTTCGATTAATTAATGATGTAAATTATCACTTTGACGATTAACATGATATAAATCAAGAAAAAGTGATTAAGACTCAAGATTGATTATAAAAAATTCGTTTGAATTCAGTTCATTAAGTCTAACAAACTAAGCTTGAACAATTTTTTTTGTTCGCTAAAGTTTGAATTTAGTCTTGAACTTGACTAGATTCATTAAAATATAGCAGTATATGTGTAAATATCAAATTACTCGAACTCGGCTAGAATTTGTCATATATATTTTTTAATGATGTAAATTATAACTTTGATGATTATGATGTAAATTTATATTCTATACTAAAGGTGCTTAGTAGTTCTTTCTATCTATTTTTCTCTTTCCTTTCACTCTGGGCAGTGTTTTCTCCTCTCGTCTTTTTCTCTTTTCACGTATTCTTCTATTTTCTCTTATTATTTACTTCTTTTAATTATAAAATTTCTCCTCATTTTAAATTAATCCTTTTCCTTTGTCATATAGTAAATAAATATATTTAGAAATAGTTAATCTATATGCAACTTATGTATAAAATTCAATAAAATAGTTAAGTTTATATTATTAAATTCAATTTAGGCACATGTTTAATTATTTATCATTTTCATTTTGTATATACACTTCTACTTTTGAAAAGCAAAAGTTGCAGAAAATGTTGACACAAAGTTGAATAATAAAAATGAGTAGTATTTGGAAAGAAAAAATGAAAAAGAGTAGTTGAATATTAAAAAAAAATACTCCCTCCATTTCAAATTATTTGTCATTTTAGGAAGAAAGAAAAGATAGAAAAGAAAGAAAATTTGGCTCAAAATAGTTGTCATTTGGGGTTTTCTAAAATAAAGTCATCTTATACAAGTTTATAGTAGGTATGCCTCTCACAAAGTGTCACGTGTCAATTTTTACCTTTCCAACAGGTTTAATATTTGAATTTTGACTGGCTACCTATCGTTATTTACCTCCATCTCTAAAATCAAGATATCTTCTCTTTCTATTCATTGAGTATCCTATTATCTTCTATGTTTTATCTCCCTAAGTAATTAGAGGTTTTCTTTTTCTTTTCCTATCTCTCTTCTGTCTCTCCACTATTCGACTTAATCAAATATTTTCTCTTTCCTAATTATGTAATTAAGTCTTATTATTTTTTTAATAATTATCTATACTTTTTTATCAAACACCAAGATAAAAATTTAGTCCTTCTATGTTTGACAATATAAAGGTGCTCTTTATTTTTTTATTTAAAATAAAAACACGTTTTAATATATAGTATAGATACGACATATAAATTTTGTGTAATGCAATAAATATTTGAAATAATTTATTTTAAATTACAAGATAGTCATACTTTACGTTACATGCTTAGATTTGTATGATGTATTATTTAGTGATTCCATATACTACATATACTACTTATCTATGTTAGAACCCAATAGGTATTTTTTGTTATTTTCTATATATAGAAACATAAATTTTTTCAACTAATTTCTCCACTCTTCAAATCAAGAATACATTCATGATGTAAATTATAATTTTGATGATTAGCATGATATATGAATTAAAATATAGTGGAATTTTATTTTTTTGGACAAATAAAACTGGAATATATCTAATAGAATTTAATTAAAAGATACAAAAGTATGAATTAATTTTTCTATATTTTAAGTAATTTAACAAAATTTATTCACTACTGCTGGATAGATCCCTTTGGCAACTAATCCTCTTGATACTACGGTAGTAGCATCTAAATGTGCAAATGTCGTAGCAGAAGCAGGATCGGTCAAATCGTCTGCGATTAAATAAACTGCTTGAATTGACGTTATGGAAATTTCAAAAATATAATATTTTACATTAGCATAAATTAACAAATTCTTTTATAAAATCAAAAAATAAAGTAAAAATAAAATCCAAGCTTCTTTAAAACTAATTCTTTTATAAGTATGGGAAAAAATCTATCTTTATCAACAAAATATGAAATATTATAAATTTCTAGTATTTCATAATTTTAATTCTATACTATTAAAATTTTTCAAGAAAGATTGACAAATTGCAATGATTAAAAAAAATGAAAACGTATATAGTTGATGAGAGATAAATTTTGTATAATGCAACGAATCTTTTAAATAATTTATTTGAAATTACAAGATGGTTATACTTTTAAGTTACATTCTTCAATTTATATGGTGTATTATATAGTGATTCCATATAAGCTTCATTCTCGCTAGAACCTAATAGATTAATTTTCCTTTTTACTTTCTATATATAGAAATATAAGTTTTTTAATTAATGTCTCTAAACTTAAAATCAAGAATATATTAAAACTGATATAAATTTGAAGTTTGAAAACTAACATGATATATTAATTAGGACACAATGAAATTTATTTTCTGGGCACATAAAATTAAAATACATATAATAGAATTTAATTTAAAAAATAAAAGATATGAATGAGTAGATTGGATAAAATTGGTTTAACACACCACATTACATATAAATTAAACTTAATATTGTAGGTAATTAGTAGGTAATAGATCATTCAAACTTAAACAATAAGTTGCAGGTAATTGCAACCTATTGTACAAGTACCGAGTACTCTCACATTTTAATAAAATACTAGGATACCTAATGTTAACCTAGCACTAAGAGTACCTTATTTTAGACAAATCGTTATTTTAAGGAGACATTAACTACTTTTTTTCCAAACTACCCTTATTTATATTATCTCATTAAATATTATTATTATTATTATTAAATATCTTTTCAAACTTCCTAAATTCTTCCCTTACAAATTCAAAGTCTATTAAAATGTGAATTCATTTATCCTATTTTCCCAAAATAATGATTGTCGTGTATCAACGTAATCCTATATTAACACAACACTAACAAATGAAAATATAATTAGAAATCAAATATCTATTCAAAACTCCATATTCATGAATATACGTGTTGAAAATCCAAAATCCTACAACGACATCATGAATGAGGTAGTTGAAGATTCCATTAGACAACCCATAGCTGAAGGATACTCTGTTGAAGCTTGTTTTATGAAGGATCTTTTGATGGGAATTTACAAATATTCAACATTAAAAAGTTGGCGAAATATTATGTTTTAATTCAGTTTTTTCAAATCAAATTTTCAATTGAAATAGCCTTAAGTGTAAACTGCAAAAGGGATTAAACAATTTTTCCCATTTCAATTATGATCATTTCTAAAATTTACAATTTGAAATTTTTTTTTTTATCATCGATTACCATCTAAACTACACAAATTTTCGACTTAATCACTTGAGAACGTATTCATCATTTCACACACATGTGGAGTAAATGCGGAAATTGTTGCTCAAAGAGTTTGCACTTGTGACATCATGAGTATAAAAACATTGGAACACCACTTGCACAACTAATATTCTCAAGTGTTGTTACACAGATTCAATTATTAGTCTTATTATTTACATAAATTCAAGAAAACAAATTTTAATATCAATTTTAAATCCAAAAGATAGATGGAATATATATATATATATATATATTTTATAAAATTTGATCTGGATAATGTAATTAATTTTAAAATACTAAGAATTAGAAATAATTTTTTCTATTTATTTTTTATTCCATTTCTTTTTAAAATTCTTGGTATTTTAAAATTAAATAAATTGAATAAAAATATGTCTTTTAGAAATATTGATCTTGCTGATATAGTTAATTTTGAAAAGACATGGAATAAAATAACTTTATTTAATTTAAAAATGAAAACTAATTTTTTAACTAACTTTTAGCACGTTTCTTTTAAAATTCTTAGTATTTTTTAAAACGAAATGGGATAAAATAAATTTAATAAATTTTAAAAAGGAAAAAAATAATTTTTTGAACTTTTAGCCCATTTCTTTTAAAATTCTTGGTATTTGGAAAATTGACAGCATCAACAAGATTGGTGCTTGAGTGCTTTTATGCTTATAATGTTACATGTTTGAATCCTTCAAGCAATAATTTTTGTATTTATCCTACATGTGTGCCGAATGGTGAATATGCCCTTATTAGTATCATGTGATAGGTATGTGATTAAATTCTAACGACTTTTTATGTCAAAAAGTGCTCTTAGGTGATAAAGTCCAAAATTCATGTAGCTTAGATGGTAACCAACAATAAAGAAAGGTTCAGGTAGCAGAGTCTAAAAACAATCATAGTTCGAATGGTAAAAAACTTTTACCCCAATACAAAATATTGATGGAGGAAAAAACATGAAACACAGATGGGTGTTGGGTCGAGTAATTATAGGTTCGGATTTTGCTGGTCGAATACCCAATATATCTGGTAGTTTAAATTGCTACCCGAATTTGACCCAAACTATGACTATCCAATTAATTGGCTACCCGATTGGATTCGGGTTTTGATGAAAATAAATTTTGTTAATCGTATCAATGTACAAATGAAAATCTAATTATTTAAAAAATACAACATCCTCACCACAAGTCCATAAATGCAATTATCACTCTAATGCTAAAAAAATAAAATTAAAATACTTGTAATTATTAATTGTAAAATATTATTGTAATTTCATTAAATTGTTTGATACTAATATCATTAGAACATTAGCTATATAATGACAAAACACTTGATTCGAATGTCCACTTCTACATGTACAAATATGTGATTTTAAAAGGTCAAATTCATCTCTTGACAGCAGTAGTAGTTTAAAAGGTAAAAACTCAACTCTTGGTAGGAGTAGGAATTTAAAAGGTAAAAACTCATCTTTTGGGAAGTAAGATTATAGGAGTAGGATTCTATACAAATATAAATTTTATATATATTTTATTTCCTTTCTTTTTGAAATTTTTGATCAGGTACCCAATCGGACTCTTTGGGTGGAAAAATAAAATCTGAAGTCCAACTTACATTTAAATTTGTCAAGTTTGGGATAGCTAGACCCGAATGTTAACCCAAATCGCCCTTCCCAAACTACCCAAATCCGATTGGATCAGATCGAGACCCGATTTATCCAATCCGAATGCCCATCCCTAATTTCATATTAACACGGTAATGGAGAGTGAGATAAAAAAAAATGGGAGAGAGACCAAAATTGTGATTTCAAAAGAATACAAGGTAAATGTTATTTTAGTCCTATTAATCAACATTAATTAAAATTAAGGCTATTAAATAGGTTTATTGGTTTATGTGAAAGAAATTTAAAACAACAAATAATTCGAGATGAAGGGAGTAACTAGAAGATGGAAAAAATAGTTTGAAAGGTATTTCCAATTTTTAACTTATTTAGTGTTTTTTTCAACAAAAATAGCAAAACAAGATATTGCACGATTGTTTTTTTTTTTTTAGTAGAAGCAGAAAAACACTTTTGTAGTGTTTTTACATACGTCTAAAAGTGACAGAAAAGATTATATTACATAAGTACCCCCTGTATTTTGGTGAAATAGCTAAGATCCCCATGCGTTATGAACATAGGCACAAAAACACCTTGTGTAATATTATTCCGAGCATAAAACCCTCATTCCATCCATGACTAACAATGTTATTACTACACGCGCTTAGTATGCGTTGGTTCCTTATTTTTTTTATGTACTTTTGACCATTATTTAACCTGTTTTTGACTATAATAACCCTCTATGTTCTTACAAATGATAAACCATTATACCATATGCTTTGTTGTCTAGATTTCAAACAAGTTGCCATTAAATTGAAGATCAAGGTTAGCTAAATAATTTTTTTTTCTTTGTATATATTATTGTACGAAAAAATTGAAAATACAAAATATAATTTTAAAAAATAACAAATGGTAAAAATTACTAAAATTTTGAAAATAAAGCTCATTAAAAATAAAAAAATCTGAAAGTAATTATTTTTTAATTTGAATTTTTTTATTGAAATAAATATGCACTATATTATTATTTTATCTTTATTTAGTAACTATAGAAATGGAAAAAAATATATCAAAATATTATTTTAACTAGTTAAACAAATAAATGAAATATTAAAACATTGGGCGAAAACTAAAATTAAAATAATAAAAAAGTATCAAAAGAATAAAACAATAAAATAGTTAAAAATCCAAAAGTAAATGTTAAAATGAAAACTAAAAAAAAAATTTCATCCCTTTTTTCCTATTTTTATATTTTTTTTCATCCTTTTTGCTTTTTTTTTTAACCTCTGTTTTCCCCCATTTTTTTCCTTCATTGTTTGAAATTATATAGTTATTTTTTATTTATATAATAGTAAATATTTTGAAAGAGATTTGTTGAATCAATTGTGAGATAAAGGATCCAAACTGCAATGTGTAATTAAACGAAAATTTGTACTTTTCACTACAAAAGTATTTGTCATTGAAACTAATATTTCTTGTAGTGAAAGGGGAAAAATAGTAAAAATAGCAAAACTTTAACGCTGTAAAATTATACAGTCAAACAAGACAAGTGTGCAAGTGGAAATAAAATACTAGGGACAATACGCCTATTTTTTAAACACAAGGGTGTTTTTAATGAATAAAAGATAACACAGGCGGGTTTTATGCAATTTTACCAAAAAGGAAAAAGGGGGCTCATTTTCATTGCGGTTAGGATAATGAATGATAGATAGAAGCCTTTTATTCTCACCTTATTTAAATAATGCATTTGAAAATGAGTCTGATTTATTTATCTGTATAAAAATTATCTGTATATAAAATAAATACACTTTAACTTGTTATACTATCAATAGTCAATCTAGAAGTTAAGCTATAAATTAACAATAGTAAGTATTGTGTTCATTTTATTTAATTTGTAATACATTGGTTGTTTTTTCTCTACTTATTATGGGTTAGGATGAATGTACAATACAAGGGGAGGCCTTGATCATATTCTGATATGAGCTCTTGTGCACTAATAATTGCAAAATGAAATGCTAAACAATCAAGGAAGCTTGGTTAAATGGACTATCCCATGGTGATCTTGGCATTAAGAACCTATCCCTTCTTACTCAATAAAGCTTACCTCCCTCTCATGGACTATCCCAATTCTTTATGAGCCTGGATTTTCGATACATATAACTTTACGAATAACCCGCAACTACCATCGGCCCAAACTTTGGAAACTCAAAATTCGTATCCGTCCGAGCAAGACTCTTCTTGTGGTTCTTTTCTCACCAAGAACTTCCTTTTCCATAGACATAAAATCAATGGTAATTTATCATTAGTTTAATAAATATGCTACAAAATTCCAAAAAATTATAAAATTCATAAAATAAATCAATAAGTGGATTGAAACAATCCAGCAAGCATATATGCCTCTTTGTCTCCTCCTCCTCTCTCTACATCTCTCTCTCTCTCTTTCCTCTTGTCTCTCTCTCTCTCTCTCTCTCTCTCTCTCTAAGAAACAAGAACAGGCAACAGATGAGTGTGGATGAGTCCTCCTCTCTCTCTGTCTCCATCTCTCTACCCATTGATTTTTAAATTTAATTTTCTGTTTAATTTAGTACAACAAAAGGAAAAAGAAACAAAGAGATGAAGAAATATATACATATTTAAAAGAAATAACATTTGGGTCTTATCCAGACCCAGCCCTGAAAATCGAGTTTGTTAATTTATACCCAATCTTCAAACACAATAATATCGGGTCGAACAAAGTCCGGATCCTAGTGTACGGATATTTTTGAGTATGGGCCTGATCCGGGTAATATCCGCCGCCCATTGACAAGCCAACTTGTTATCATCAGATGTAACACACGACTAATCTCCAAACCTTGTAACAGAACACTTTTTCTCAAGTAATGAAATACCTACAGATGCGTTTCATATGTCGTAACAAAAACCATTACATCATTAATTATGCAATTTTCTTTCATAAAATAGGTGTCGCATATGGGTAGATTTGATGCTAGAGGAGCCACTTTGTCTTGAGGGTAGAATTCTATTACAAATATGTACATATACACAGCTCTTTGAGATTTTTTAAATTAACGTACAAAGGCGTCGTTAGGTAAAATGGTGTAGGATTGTAGATAAATTTAGAGTTTTCATCTAAATGCGGTTCAGATCTTCTGTTACATAATCGTGTTACATCTTCTGTTACACTCATCAATACACGCCACGTGTATTGGTGAGCGGTCGAGATAAGGAAAGAGAATCTTTATATTTTTTTTTTTCCATATTATCAGTTTTTCTCTTTCCTTATCTCGACCGCGCACCAATACACGTGGCGTGTATTGATGAGTGTAACAGAAGATGTAACACGATTATGTAACAGAAGATCCGAACCGATCTAAATGGCATAGGATTTAGTATTGTAGAGTTGTTAATGGGCCGGCTCGGGACTGTCTTAAGGTGGGCCGGGCTTGGGTTGGGCTTAGAGTGGTGAGGCTGGGCCCAACTCAACCCATGAATCCGAGTTTGGTTGGCTAGGCTGGGCCTGGGCCGTTCTTTTTCGGGCTAGGCCTGACAGGTTTGGTGGGCTGGGCTCAATGGGCCTAACTTTTTTTTTATTTCACTTTAAAAAAAATATTTTTTCTTTTATATTTTATGTTCTGTATCTAAATATTACCTAGTATTTTTTTTTCTTAAACTTATTCAAATACTTATTACTTTTATGTTATAGTTTTGATTAATAAAATGAAAATGAGCTTTACTTTACCATATAATATGTATGTCAATATGTATCTATTCAATTTATGTATGTCAATATGTATTTATTATATTATTTGTTTATATATATATATCCAAACATATATATATATATAAATACTATATATATGTTCGTATATATGATATATCTCATATATATTAATGCATTATATATCTAGTTCTCTATAGCCCACAACAACACTCTTGCACTGGCCCAACCCACTTTTTACTGTTCATGAGACGGGCCGAACCGAGCTGGGCCCCAAATTTGTGGGCCGGCCAGGCCCATTTGACATCTTTGTTTAGAGGTAATGGACCCACTTCTCAAAATAACAAAAACAAAAAAAAGATCATATATATATATATATATACTAAAATATTTTTGAAAGTATATATTATCTTTTCATCCACAAACCCATGCCAAACTCGTATGCCACGTAAATTATGAATATATTAATTTATTCGTTTTGTTAATTTCGGTTACGAGGAATACGAATTTTGTCCCAATTGAAAAGAAGATATGTATACAAATATAATAGAATACTTATTTTTACCAAAAAAAAAAAAAAAATCATCCAAAATAGAGCGACAAATCTTGAAAAATTAAATATGATAAGCAGCTTAAAGTTTAGACAAGTAACAAGAGAATTGGTTTTTAAAAGTCCAGAACATATTTTTTTTTCAAAAAATAAATAAAAGTATAGCAATATTCAGATTAGTTTGGTAAACTAACACAAATAATATATTAAGACAAATCCAAATAAGTAAATGAATAAATAAAATAAAATAAACATGATGCATGCCAAATCAATTTTTTGTATCGATGTTAAGTATGTACTAAAATTTTATTTTGCTACGATTTTCTCGGTTTTTATCGAACTGTGAACAATCGAGCACCCCTAATATACTAGAAAAATAATTTACAATTTCATGCGTAAGTTTTTTTATTAGAAATAGTATGATCAAAAATACTTTTAATTTTGACTCTTTTTAAGATGATTATTCGTAAGAAGGATCATTGAAACTTTGATGGAAGATGGCCGCCAACGATTGATTAGTCGAGGAGCATTGACCGCACTGAACGAAAATTCTAGCTACGCCACTGGCACGCATTAGTGGAGAAGAGGGGCTTGATTGTGTGACAAGTGTTTTTTTTGAAATTTACAATCATAATAAATTTAAACAAATAAGTAGTTATCCAGAAAATTAATAAATTTGCTTTTCTTTTTTATGAATATATTTACTGTTAGTTTTTAAAAATTCGTAAATTGTTTTGACAAAGAAAATAGAATTTTTCGTTGATGCTTTGTGCTTGGTGCTTAAATGTCTGCCATCGTATGAACAATTAGGACGGAATTAGCCAATGAAGGATTGGAGGGAGCGGTCAACCACCCTTAAATTTATATTGAACTAAAATTTATATGCATGTTTATAAAAATTTTGAATTCCGTTTCCCCTTAAACTATAAAAATCCTTTTAATTTTTTATAGAAATTTGACATCGTCTCCCCGGAAATAAGAATTTTTGGCTCGGAATAGCTATTGATGAAGAATATTGACAAAAATAAAATCCAATGGTTGATCAATCAAAGCTAAATATTTATCAATTTTATTTTCATTTGTGGATCCGTTTTGCCTGAAAAACATTAAAGAAACAATATAGTAAAGGATGACTGTTAAATATACATTACAAAATTGGTGGGCTACGATAATTCTTGTGAAAACTAAGCCACTAATTCGAAATGGATCAAATCTAAGAATGGACACCATATCTATGTTACTTTAATATTGTCATGTTATTCTGGGAGACAAAACTACATAAATAAATAAAAAGAAATACAGATTAAACAGATTAACTAGCTCGTACAAATTTGCAGAAAAATAGAGAAAAAGATAGAAACTCAAAGAAGAACGCAAGTTTTAATCCGGCGTTGCTCCGCCTTGACGATGAACAAAACAACCCTCTATGAACTCTGGATGGGGCGGCGGGGAGAGACTCGAAGGCGGCGCTTGGCGGGTTCACGGCGGCCGTCGCCTGATAATTCTTCATCACCGGAGGCGGCACACGACGGGTTGTACTGCTGGGCTATCACAACCGCAATCAAAACCACCCCTAAACAAAATACAGCATAGAATTGTCTGCTCAATTTCCCCAATACCCCTCCCAAAATGGCCATCTCCATTAATAGTATAGATAATATTCAGCAGAAAATAACTAGAATACTTTTAATGGGCCATCTCCCTTTCCCAAGAATGGGCTATTCTGTTGTATATACGCAGGAATACTGGTCTGATACATACATATACACGTATACACACATACATATACGTGTTACTGTGTGTAAAGTAAGAGACATTGATTAATTCTGGAATGGGCAGCTGAAAACGGGGGGCAGCAACGGACAAGGGGGGGGGGGGGGGGGGGTGTTTACAGGCAGCAGTGTAGAGAGAGAGAGAGAGAGAGAGCGTGCAGAGAGAATACCGTGGGTTTTGGGCGTATATGCTGTTACCTAAGCTTGTCTTTTAGCTGGCAATTAAAAGTGCATTATCTCTTTCTCATCTTTCCAGTTTGCTATTATCGGGATGCGCTTAAATCATTTAAAGTTGCTTTATGGCAGGTGCGATTCACAATATTTTCGGCTAAATTTATTTAATTTAAAAAATCTTATAAATTCTTAACTTTTAATTAAAACTTGTGTATAGACACCATGGGCATCTGTACAAAATAAAAATGAGATATATATAATAAATTAATTGATTTTAAATAGTATATAATTATTATTTTTATTATCTTTTTAATTATTTATGATTCATTTAATAATCAATAAATTTAAGATAAAAATAATTTGTTTGTTTAAAAAATAAATAAGAATATCAAGTAGAAGAAAAGTTAAGAAGGGGGATGCGATAAAAGAGAAGAGAAGAGAATGATTATAATAGCAAAAGACAAAATACGAATGGCAGTTGAAGATTATTAAAGGTAATTTTGGAAGATTATAACTAAAACACACCAACTAAAAAAAAAATCTAAGGGCCTCACAATTTTTTTTTAAAGAGGAAACATCAAGGATTAGGAACTTTATTCAAACTAGAATCAATCCAAAACATCGCCACGAACAAATTATTAAGCAATATCAGGAAAATTTGCTACTTCCTCTAAAGATTCAGCTATATTTGTAGCAAGAGATTGATCAACTCTACTACCTAGACGACCAACATGATCAAATTCGGTGCGCCTACAAAGCCCAAGTAAGTCTTAAATACCTGAAACAATATTGCCATGATGAGAGCTATCATCTTCCTTAGATCCCAACTTTGCACACTCATCGAATCCGCTTCTAGGATGAAATCCTTCCAGTCTCTGTTTCGCACAAGTAGGATAGCTTTGAAGGCTGCTAACAACTCAGCTAATTTCGGGTCTAAAGGTCCATTTCTGTGTTCCGTTTTTCATCCCCAACGCATCCTTCTGTTATCACTTGCAATTATTCCAAACCCTAGTTCACCACTTTCAGGGAATAAATATCCGTCAAAATTGATCTTTAGCTTACTTGTCAGCAAAGGTGCCCAAGATTAGGTAGTCAACCTATGCAAGGGATTTAGTCTACATTCGTTGCTCCTCATCCAGCATTCAAAATAGTTGCGTGCACTTTGGATCAGTTCACCCAAATTTGAGCATACCCCCTCTCTCCACACCTTATTTCGGTTCCAACCACTTACTAGCATTCCATCACCATTGCAAAACCACATGGCAAGCGTAATTAGACAAAAGCCAAACTTGGCATGCAAAATTACAGAAACCAAGGTGTGTCTTGCATCCCATTCCACATCAGTACACAATAGACAACAATTATCAACCTGGATGTAACAACGTTTGAATTTAACTGCAGTAGGGAGAGCATCCTTGCATAACCGCCATACAAATACTCGAATTTTTGAGAAACTCTAATCTTCCAAATGAATGCCCACTGCACCGTGCTATCCTTCGAGGAAAGGCCAACCTCTTGTAGCAGAGTTCAAGTCACATGGTAAGCCGTGCAAACTTATAATTTTCTTGTTTTGGAGTGATGCCACAAATGTCAGTCCTCACGATCCCCTGTAGCTAGTAGGATAGAAAGGATCTTGTGCATATCTCAGGCTAAAAAATAAATTCAAGTAGGTCCTCCCGCCACGTCCTCTTCACGGGGTCAATCAAGTTACTAACCATAGTCACGCTACTCCCTTGTATGGTTAGAGTCATTGGTCTAAAAGTGTAAAGGCATGCAAGCCAAGCATCTGCCCATATATATAGTCAATAAGAATAGAAAAAAATATCATAGTTAGGATCTTGAACTATTAGTTTGAGTTCTGGAGTGGAACTATCTAATCTAATCGAGTGATAGGGCTCCGTGACTGAATAAAATGATTGATTCTACCTAAAGGCTTTCTTTAATACCCACTAAAGGTGATCTTTGTACATATGACTTATCCCCTAAAGGGGATCTGTCTAGGTAGGGCCTCTCAGTCATCAAGTTCACAACTTGTTCTCTTTCTATTATTTATGGATCATTAAATGTCTGGCTTATGAATTGCGAAGCAGCTACTAGGGTTCACAACAACATGTAGTTTTGTCTTACCTATAGCCTCGATTAATAACGCCAAGCTTTGACACCCCGAAGGATACTTTATTTAGTACCCCAATTGACATATAAGAGTTGGATTAGAGATTCTTACTAAATACTATACTGGACTAGTTACCTTGCTTCCTCCACCGTAGGCCCAAAAAGCACCCTATTTTATTTTGCAAATTCCTTTGGTAGCTTCTATAGCCTGTCCTAATCCTTGCAACTCATGTAGGCCAAACCATTTCATCTTGACCTTCACCAACAGTTGTCTCGTATTTGTAAACTACAAAAAAAAACTGGTAAAGAACAGACCAATAAAGCCTCATTTGGAGATACCCGATTTAATGGAGAAGAACATTCGTTTGTTCTAGGTATATAAGATCGAAGGGGAAGATCCTACTATTTATGGTCAATCAAGCCTTGTTAAGAAGCTAGATAACATATTTGCCACAAGGAAGGCTTAGCGCATGTTATAACTAGAGGACATCAATAGCATAACCTAGTTCCAACAAATGAGCCTATAAACATTTTCAACAGATTAGACAAGGAGTTTACTATTATAGTGTTAGGAGACTAATATTAGGGATTCGGTTGGGATCTTAGAAAAGCGAAAAACAAATACAAATAGAAAAAAGGTCGTGATTGAAGACCCAAAAAAGACTATATATTACCCAGAAAGGCATCGTTGCAAGCATTTTGATGACATCAAGACTTATTTCCTTGTTGGTTTGGGGAACAACAAAGGCTTTGGGTACGAATACATAGCAGCTAGTTTCAGGAAACAACTAGCATCTAATTTCATTGATGGTTTCTCCCATACTTGAATAGAAAAAGTAGAAGCTACTTGATCAAGAGATTCTGGAGCTAATAGCATTTTCCTTTCTTAGAGGGAGCAAGAGCATCTCTTTTAGACTTTATGCTGCAATTTTTATGCTTATTGCTTTGGAGGTAAAGTATGAGCTTGCTTTGCTATTATACGAAAAAGCTATGGATAGGGGTGAGATTAAATAGTTCATTCAGTTCAAAGCTCTTCTACTTTTCTTCCAAGAATAAGGTTCATGCAGCACTGTCGGGCCGCTACAACGCTAAAGTAACCCACGGTGTCTACTTTCATAATCAAGAGGATAACCATTGAGGGAGCTTGGAGGCATCTTCTTATTAGGTGAGGAGGAAGAATAAGGATTGCAACTTCAATCCTAAGAACCCATGCCCAAGCTTTATCCACAAGGCAAATCTGCTGGAGTGAGTAAATTCCCTTGATTTCTTAGCAATGTAAACTATGATAAAACTATTTACTTCTTCTCTTTTCTTCACATAAAATTATTTCCATTAGTTCAACTCCAAATGAACTTCTTTCAAGCTAATTTCATCATTTTAAACCTAAGATAAGCAAGACACAAATATTTGGTGACAATTCATAATTTTTACACCACAAACCAACACAAAAAAATGAGATTCAAACACAAAAAATGAGATTTTAGAGGCCTTCTGAAAGCATTCTCTAAACATTAGATCTTTCAAATCTTTAGAAGTGGGTGATTTTTTATTTTTAGTTCGTGAACTTCCAATATCCAATACCCCACTAGGGCCCGGCTAGATCTAGGGCGAGTGTCGTGGGGATTCGTATAAACGACTACTCTCCCAACGATT
>JAOWBU010000582.1:0-25000 GCA_026212405.1 Petrea volubilis
TACTTTTATTTGGAGTAATATTTTGGAAAAAAATCTCCACTGTTTGAGTAAAATAAAATCAACCAGTTTACAAATTGTAGTTGAGTTTGGTAAAAATGAGGGTTTAGATATTCTCTTTCGTGTAATGAATGATGAAAAATAACACAAGTAAGGTTATTTTCATATAAATAAATATTTTTTGAGATGAACAAATGCAAGATTGAAAAATTGTCGTTTTATTGTTTATAGTTATACAATTTATAAGTTTTAAAAACATGCTTGGGAAGGGGGTTCTTTGTCTTTTTTTTTTTTTTTTTTTTCTCCCGAGTTGATATTTTATTTTTGAAACCTATAAATTCTTTCTATGTTGGTACTGATGTCTCATCACCCTTAACAACATTGATTTATAAGGCTCAAATATGTCCTTATTAGAAGAGCATGTAAGGCTGTAAGATTTCACTAGTTCGGTAATGCTAACCATCCATTATTATGCCACTGGGACCATAGCCCAGTAGTGGAAGTTTGAACCGACACTATTGAGGTCCTGAGTTCGAACCTTTTTATCCCTTTTCCTGTCCCTTTGGGTGGGTGGGTGCGCATGCTCGTGTAATGTTCCGATTAACATCTATAGGGTGTTTCGAGTTAATTATATAAAAAAAAAAAAAAACCATTCATTATTATGGTACTTTATAATGATATTTTCAAGCTAAACTTTAATTAAAATTTATTCGTTAGTTGTTTTATAGCTGTATAAGGATTGAAATCCAGATAAATTACATGATAACTTATGATGTAAAGTTATCATGAATGGCTTTTTGGTGAAAATTAAACCCCAAAATGCCATTCAAGGGCAAATACGAATATGGATTTAATTGAGGAGGTTAATGGTTTCAAATTAATTTATGGATCATGTGCTAGATGATAAACTTGAGGGACAAAGTGCTATTTACTTAGATTCCATAATCCTGTAATTTTGTAGCTTTGGACCAATATAGATCTTTTTTATTTTTTATTGCAAACTCTCGGGTAAATAACCCTGGCAATTTTATTGGAGTTGTAATTGGTTAGAGATAGGGGCGGAGCCAGGAATTTGATTGGTAGAGCTTGGGGGGGGGGGGTGAAATTTTTTTCGAGATAATTAGTTATTAAAATGTATAAATAGAAGGGTTATATATGTTATATATAATATTAACATATAAAATAACAACAATTATCATATTTATGCATATACGACAAATTAGAAGTGCTATAATATATATATATATATATACATACATATATGTATATATATATATAAAGTGTTACAATCAAGACAATATATAAAAAATGATACTAAAAAAATAACATATTTTCTATTTCAAAAGAAGCAAGTATAGTGGATAATGAATTGCTTTTAAAAAATAAATTTTCTAATAATACTTAATAAAATTGACATAAACGCATATAATGCTATATAATCAAAACTCAAAAAGTATTAAGATAGATTTTTTTTTCTTTCTTTGTTCTTACAATCAAAAAATATATTCAAAGTTTTAAAAATATCTTTTCTTTTTTCTCTGCAATCACATTCCCAAAATCACTCTTAATTAAATATGAAGTTTCAAATTAGTAAGATTTATTCAAGTTTAATAGCTCAACAAATAAACATCAAAAGTTAATAAGTTTAATATTGAACGACTATTATGATTCATATTAACAATCCTAATATTGAAATCTCTACACAAAAAATAATTAAAAAAAAGAAATAAATAAATGTATAAATTTCAAAATTAGTATACAATACTTTCTTGTAAGTTGCTTTTGAAGAAAAAATTGAATATTGTAGGGTTTGGAGAGAAGAAAAATTCTAATAAGATTTTTGATGTTTTAATTGGAATAGAACAGAGAAGTAAAACCTAATAGAATTTTTATATTTTAATTTGAAGAGAAGAGGGAGAAAGAGAATGATAATTTAATTAATTATGGTAAATGAGATTGGGTAAAAAAATCACCAAAAATAAAACAGAGTAGAGAAAATTAGAATTCTTATTATATAACTTATATAAAATTCAAATTTTATCGTGAAATTTTGAAATTTTAAAAAATATATATATACTAAACAATAGATTTTTAAAAAAATGAGGGCAGGCGCTATTACCGCTAGCTCTCCCCTTGGCTCCGTCACTGTAGAGAACAACATTTGGATTATATACTTATGTGCATTGACCCTCCCATACATCAATGTTGAGATGGTCATAAGCACTTACTTGTGCTAGATAATGCACCACTTTATTAGCACTACGCCTATCATGATTGAAAGTAATAGAATTAAAACTAGTAACAATAGAATTAATGAGCCCAAGCTTGTGACATCCAAAATTCTATTTATAACTAGCTATAAAGAAATACATGGAATAAATTTGTAGTATATATAAGTTATTGGTTAATATGATTAATAAATTATTGTTAAATACCTATGGGATTAAGTTCAATTTAGTTGGAGTTATTAAACTATAAATTTGAGAAAATTTAGACTTCTAAACTCAATACATTTTCTTTCTCTTATAATAATAATAATAATAAATATTAGATATTTTGTTGTGATTGTTAACCGTGTCACCAAAAGAGGTAGAGACACTTGTCCTTATTCCTTTCATTTGATTAAAATATTTCCACCTTAAGATCTTAGTTCTTGCCACATACCTTATAGTTTTAATGATATCCCACCTCAACACTTTATTATTTTACCACAAGTCTCAATTAGATTACAAATCTATATTCAATGGAGATGATCTTACCACAAGTCTCAATTAGATTCCAAATCTATATTCAATAGACATGATCTTGCCACTAGTCTCAATTAGATTCCAAATCTATATTCAATGGCCATGATTTTGCCACACGTCCCTTAGTTATATTTAGCATGTCCACATTAATGGTCTAAAACTTTGCCACCAAACTAATCTAGGCATGAATATGTGCTAAAATAATAAAATAGTAGTTATTTCTGAAGCCACTACTATATATATGACTTAGAAATCACATAAATCCACAACAACTAGGAATTATATAAATCACACACACATGGAGGATTATGATAATCACACTAATATTGAAGGACTCGAGAATAACATACCTCATGATAATACTCCTTATAAGTTGAGTGTCTTACCTCTTTCCTTGCTGGGACATTGAACTATATATAGTAAATATCATTGTATGACTAACCCATTTGATTTGTGATATTTATTTATTTATTTATTAATGCTCTTTAGATATTTTTGCATTTCAGGATATTGTTTCTAAAGTTATACTTTATCTTTACATTCAAAGGTTATGGTTTTAATAAAATATTTTTCCTTTGGATTAATGATAGTCTTTATTGTAAGATATCAATAGATTTTTTTCATAAGCTAAATTGCATCGTTATATGACCGTTTGACACCTTTGGGAGAGTCGGGCCTAGGTACATGCAGGAAGGAATTATCGGGCGGAAGAGACTGATAGTAGGATCCTTTCTGTATGATGCCATACAACAGGATTCAATCCTACGTACAGTTAGAGGTTGGACATTGGAGTTACAAGGGGAATTGACGGGTTAGACATTGGAGTTACATATCGAGTTTTTCTTCAGCTTGTAAGATTGTAGTTTGATGTATAATAGTGACGAAGGGTGTTTGCACCAAATATCAACAGAAGTGCGGGTATTTGGTATGTTCACTAGTAAACCCTGATCGATAGGTGGGTCCTAGAGAGAGGTATGTTACAAATATTTGGTGCGTTCACTAGTAAACCCTGATCGATAGATGGGTCCTAGAGAGATGGGTGTTACAAAAATCATTTCTAAGAAAAGAAATGCAGGAATTTGGTAGTGAGCAATCTCCTTCCATATTAATTGACGCGATGCCTTTTTATAGAGCTAGTTGACCCCCCCTCCCCCGTCAACAACTCCCTCATCTCCATCAAGACTATATTATATCTCCCTCATCTCCATCATGATTCATACAGATAAAGATTAAAATGTATACACTTTTATGTTCAAGCTTTGTGTTCTGTTCATTGATTTTTATTAAGGTTTTAAAGTTCTAAGGATGAAATTTGTGCTTTATGTAATAAAACTTGAATTCCATCAATTTAAAGTGTTTTTGCACCCTTAAAGAATGATTTTACCAAGGTTTTAATGGCTATATCCACCTACAAGAGTTTCGTGATGTTATTGCAGGAAATTGGGGCCGAAATTGAGCCGAAAATGTGAGCGCACGCGCCAAGATTGCTTTGGCTGTCTTGGTGCGCATTTGGCTATCCCGATACGCACGAGGCCGTCCCGATACGCATGAAGCCATCCTGGAAGGGTACTGAAAAGCCTTCAAAACATGCAAAACAAGACGGCCAAAGCTGTCCCAATACACACGAAGCCGTCTCGACGTACCAAAGCCTTATTTCGGAGCACGAAAAGATGACTAATGCCATCCCAAATGCCACGAAGCCGTCCCGGAGATCCCTGACGTCCTACCACTTATAGAAGGCCTCAAATCCATGCAAAATGGGATGGGCAGAGCTGTCCCAAAGAGACTAAAGCCACTCCGATTGCCTGCACAAACAAGGAAACTCCGTTCCTATTAGGATTTTGATTCCAATCACCCCATCACTATTTAAGGACATCTTATGCATGATTTTAGAGAACTTTTGGCTGATTTTTCAAGAGGAGTTCAAGAACGAAAGCCTTGATTTTAATTTTCCTATCTATAATTCAAGTTCTTTTATTACTTGTGAATTTCTGGCCAATCTTTACAAGTTTTGAGATTTTATATTCGACTACGAAAAAGTGTGTAAAAAATCTGACTATTTGTGTTATAGACATAAGGAACGCATAGCTTAGAAATAATCATGCTCTTGTGCGACCGATTAGATTAATTAGTGAGGACTTTTTAACTAACACAACTCTTGTGTGCAATGGGCCAAGGGATCCGTATGTGATCACGAAAGTAGACACATAGCATTCCTTGGTACATTTGTTTTGCTTTCGAAAGGAAATTTTATAAATGTTTTTGTGAGTTGGATCGTGGGAAGGTATATTAATTAAAATTAATAGGGGTTTAATTGATTATAAAGGGATATTCAATTGACGATGCCTAGACCCTAGCTTATTTTTATTGATTTCTTTACCTTTATTTAGTTGTTTGTTTGTGTTTTATCATATCTCAATCAATTTTTGAAGTTTAAATAATAGAGAATTTATAAGTTTGGTGCTTGGTAGTCCATTCCTCGAGGGAATGATACTTGACTTCACACTTTATTACTTGAGCGACCCGTGCACTTGTGGAAAATCTCGCAACACATACCATGTTTTTGACTCCAAAAAGTCACCTTTCCCATTATGAACTACCATGTCATAGTTGACACACCCCCTCTCCATTTCGGCCTCTGCATCAAAGTTGAATTTTAGCACATTTGGTGGGGTTGATGCCAGGCTATAGCAGACGCCTAGTGTTAGCCCTAATGATCTTTTGATAATGATTTGAGATCGGCTAACTTTGAGAAAATTTGATCTCTCATAATCTTCTAACTTTGGAAGATTTGGTCGGCTAATATTAGGAAGAGTTGACTTTGATTTCTTACCTTGCCAAGCATGATTTAATTGCCTTCACTCATCAATGCCGAAGAAGGAAGGATATCCTAGACATTAATGTCTTACCTTGACAAGACTGATTTACCTGCCTTTCACTTATCAAAGCCGAAGAAGGAAGGATCTCTTGCCTTGGTGATAAGCAAACGACTGTGGCTATGAATAAGCTGCATGCATAACCCGAAATAGTATCTCATTCACTCTACTTGCCTCTGTTTGATTTGAATGAGCGTTGTTGTGTATTGATAAAATAAATAAGTGTACTAAGTTAGTATACTAAGGACCAAACACCTCTGTGTTGGTACCAGGCCTCTACCAGTTGCATTTTAGTTGTGAGAGTAGTTTGATACTCTGTATCGTTCCAATTTGTTTCTCAGTTTGTTATAATCGCATACTAATAAAATATGTTTTACAGGTTTAAAAGCCTAGGGTAAAATATACCTAGGTAGTGGATTAAGCTTCGACACAACCATTATGCATAACTATGTTCTATCTTAATTATTGTTCTTTTAATATCTATTAATTGGTTTCAGAGCCAAGGGCTCATAAAAAGTTCATTTGGTTTAATCAACCTGAGTAAAAAGATCATATGGCTTCGTTGAACACTAACATGTATGCAGAGGGCCTTTCACACCAGGCCCCCATTATTTGATGGAACAAATTATGCCCCTTGGAAAAACCGTGTCAAGGAGTATTTCATCTCCATTGATTACAAATTGTGGCGCGTTCTTAGTAAAGGACCAAGAATTCCTATGGAGGGCGAAGGAAACAAGAAAATCCCTAAAACGGAAGATGATTTCACGGAAGAAGATGAAAAGATTATTTCTTTAAATGCAAAAGCTAAGTATGTACTTTCTTGTGCTCTTAACATTGAAGAATATAATAGAGGAAGTACTTGTGAATCAATAAAGGAAATGTGGGATATGCTACAAGTAACCTATGAGAGGACATATCAAGTTAAAAAATAAAAGCGTGGCTCTTCTCACCCGACAATTTGAGATGTTCCAGATGAACCCAAGCGAAATCATAAACCATATGTATGCTCGATTCATAGAAATTGTGAATCAAATATTCACTCTAGGAAAAGGAGTGACAGAGGAAGAACAAGTTCAAAAAAAATCCTCAGATCACTCCCAAGAGAGTGGAATCCTAAAACTATAACTATTTTTGAGGCCAAAGATGTTGATAGAATGACTATGGCTCAACTTATTAGCTCACTCACATCATATGAAATGACACTAATCTCACAAGAGAATCAAGAAAAAAGACATGACTTGGCATTTAATGTCGAAAAAGAACCAACCCTGGATAACCAAACTGAAAAAGAAATTAAAGATGAACTTGCTCTTCTTACCAAAAAACTTAGACATTTCTCCGCTGCAAGATTCTCATTTGGAAGAAGAATTAAATAAAATTAAACGTAGAAGAAGACATCCTTTAAATAATAGAAACAAAAGATGCTATAACTGTGGTAGATGGGGACATGTACAATACAATTGTTTTGGAATTCTAGCACCCAAAACTATTTTAAGTTGGGTTCCAAAAGGTACCATGACTAAATTCTCCCTTTTTCAAATGGATGTCAAAAGTGCTTTTCTAAATGGTTCCATTAGTGAAAATGTTTTTATTGAACAACCTCCTGGTTTCATAAACAAAGAGTTTCCCAAGCACGTTTTCAAACTAATGAAAGCTCTCTATGGTCTAAAACAGGCACCCCGTGCCTGGTACGAAAGACTAAGTCTATATTTGGTTTCAAATAATTTCACAATAGGATCAATTGATCCTACTTTATTTATAAAAAACCATAACCAAGACATCTTACTGATACAAATGTATGTTGATGATTTAATTTTTGGCAGCATTGACATACTTCTCTGCTAAGATTTCTCTAAATGTATGGAATAGGAATCTGAGATGATTATGATGCGAGAACTCAAGTACTTTCTTGGACTCCAAATTAAATACTTGAATAGTGCGCTCAAGAAATATCACATGGAATCTTGTAATAAAATGTCCATACCTATGTGTACCTCTACAAAGCTAGACAAGGATGAAGCAGGTAAATCGGTTGATGAAAAACTTTATAGGGGTATGATTGGCAGTCTGCTCTATCTTACTATTAGTCGACTGGATATACTATATGCAACAACAATCTGTGCACGATTCCAGTCATGTCCAAAGGAATCTCACCTAACAGCAGTAAAAAATATTCTTCGTTATTTAAAAGGGATAGCCAGACATGGACTCTGGTACCTGGTTTTGAATCATTTTGATATGGTTGGTTTTTCAGATGCTCACTATGCAAGCTGCAAGATTGATAGAAAAAGCACCACAGGGACATGCCAATACCTCAGCAAATGTCTTGTCAATTGGTCCTGTGACAATACCTCATGATCTTTTGATGATGATTTGAGATCGGCTAGCTTTGGGAAGATTTTATTTCTTATAATCTTCTAACTTTGGGAAGATTTGGTTAGCTAATATTGTGAAGAGTTGACATTGATTCCTTACCTTGCGAAGACTGATTTACTTGCCTTCACTCATCAAAGCCGAAGAAGGAAGGATCTCCTAGACATTAATATCTTACCTTGACAAGACTGATTTACCTGCCTTTCACTCATCAAAATCGAAGAAGGAAGGATCTCTTACCTTAGTAATAGGCAAACGACTGTGGCTATAAATAAGCTGCATGCATAACCCGAAGCAGTATCTCATTCACTCTGCTTGCCTCTGCTTGATTTTGAATAAGCGTTGTTGTGTATTGATAAACTAAATAAGTGTACTAAGTTAGTGTGTTGGTACCAGACACCCCTGTGTTGGTACCAGGCCTCTACCAGTTGCATTTTAGTTGTGAAAGTAGTTTGATACTCTGTATCATTCCAATTTGTTTCTCAGTTTGTTATAATCGCATACTAATAAAATATGTTTTACAGGTTTAAAAGCCTAGGATGAAATATACCTAGGTAGTGGATTAAGCTTCGGCCCAACCACTATACATAACTGTGTTCTGTCTTAATTATTGTTCTTTTAATATCTATCACCTAGTCTTGAAATACTGTCCCCTCCTCAAATCTAGCTTCATAAATCTTATAGGAGTATTTCTCTACTCACACCTTGATGCCCTATAGTTCCGGTTGTTTTTGCTCAATATGGTGCTTATTCCTCTCGCACCACAATCTCCGGCAAGTTAACATCACTTTATCCTGGATACCCCTTTGTTCTTTTCTTGATACACTAGCAACCATATTTGTGATTGCCTCGGGCCTGCCACTGGCCAAGCAAGGCAAGCCAACCTCTCGAAAATCCCATTTATTGCTGGGCATTCACAGAATAAATGGCTTGTTGTTTCTATCGCTGTGTTGTGTAGGCTACATGTATTGTCCACGAGCAAACCTCGCCTTAATAAGTTCACTCTTGTGGGGATTCTATCGTGCAATAGTGTCCAGGCCCATATCTTGAATTTTGTTGGCAATTTTGATCGCCAAACTACTCTATATATATCACCCCGTGGCCCCATTTTCCCCCTATTGCCTATCACTCATTTGAAGGTCATGAATAATTTGACATCTGTGACGCCCCCCTCTCTAGGACTATCGTATACGAGTCGGGCTCACTTAACGGTCTTGTTGAGCACCTATTTTTTCAATCGGTACTTGCAAACTATTCGATATTGCTCAATAACAAAATCTAGATAGAGCTAAAATACAATCAACTTACATAGAATTATATGGTAACAATCCACCCAAGCACAACACTTCAAATAGTGATCTTCTGTTTCCTATTAAATAAGCTAATCTTCTATAAAGGATAAAGGACCATGCACTATGACTTGTAATGCACCAATGGCCTTAACCGAGTCCACTCAAACTATTTTCCTAAAACTAAGGTAATGAACAGAAAGAAATGAGGGGTGGTAAGTCCAAATGACTTAGTGAGGCCGAAATATACATAGAGATATATATACAACAAATAAGATTTACAAAACTAATAAAATAATGAATCATGAAAAAGAATGTTGTAGTGTAAAGCATGTATATACAACCTGAACAGAACGGATAATGAGCGATGAACAGGATCTTATAACTACTCAAAACAGATAAAACACAATAGAACGCCTTATGGCCCCTTTTTTTCGAGGAGCGACCTCAACCATAGTAACAGGACAAAAAGGTGTACCCTGTGCCTGGGTCAATACACTGATCTAAACCCACCATAATCAACCTCCGACTATGTGTAGGAATCGGATCCAATAGGACAATATAATGTAAGAAGGTTCTATTGACGGTCTGTTCCGTCCGATATAACCCTCTACCATATACCTAGGCCCAAACTTCCTAAGGGCATCCCCAAGGATAGACAGATATAACAAAATAGATATGGCTCACACTTTCAACAAAGTAATAGCTTGTTTTTACACCCGGGATACATAAAAATATAATTAAAATATGATTAACATATAGTTCATTGCCTCAGCAAAAAAAGTAACAGCCACTCACCTTGGCAATTTAGGTCTCACCAATGTCTAGGAATCATGCAAGCTATGTTTACTCAGTATTTACCTAAAATTCGTCTTAGAATACTATATCGCAATTACTCATGATTAGTACTCACTCTTAGGGAGTACTACAACTTACTTAGATGTATAATACTTGCATGTATATAACCTTATAACTAGGGTGATAAGTGATCTAACTTGTGCCTAGTATCTACTTTGCATAAATGCACAATTAAACAATATTCACAGATATGCACATATTCTTAACTTTTAAAATAATTTTAGGGGAAATTATTTTTTGCCATCCGAAGTATGACACTTTTTGGACTTTGCCACCTAATCTTTTTTTTTTGTCTCCGATTGCCACCTATAGTATACGTTTTTTCAAGTTTACCACCTGTGTCCCATTTCCGGCCAAAAAACTCGCCGGATATTAATCATGTGACTTGCACGTGAGTTTCATAAGGGTATTTTCGACCTTGTAAGGGCACGCCATTGTCACGTGATTTATGCTAAGCTCACAAATGAAATCCCCAAAAATTGAGTTAGGGTTTTTTTTTCGATTTCTTCTCTTCAATTCTCCCAAATCTCGGCGAAGAAGTGGTCTTACAAAATTGATCATTAAACCCGAATTTTGGTTGGAGTGAGATGGTTTGGAGCTTGCGAAGGGAGAGATTACATAATGGAAGAGCGACGCTTGACTACGGTATTGATCGGTTTTCATGCTTTTTTTTGGGATTTTTTCATATGGGTCTTTAAATTTGTGGTGAAAATTGTTGTTTTTTGGAGTTGGGTAGCATGTTTTTTGGAGTTGGGTAACTTTGGGGGTTAGGGTTTATGTGGTGTCGTAGGTAAAATGAAGTGCTTTGTTGTTTGAGAGGGGTTAGGGTTGATGTGGTGCCGTGGGATCAAATGTGTTGTTTGAGAGCAATGTTGTGCTTTTATCTACATAGAGATATGAACACATTCACTTTGTGGTCCCAATTGATATTTTTGATGCTTTGTTGTATATTGATTGCTACATAATACAAAAGCTGCTGTCCCCACTTGTTTATATATTCAGAAAGTTGTTGTCCCTATCTGTATTTGATGTTGATTTTTGTGCTATGGTAATGTGACTTTACCTTTCTCTGTACTTTGTCACTTTTACAGGTCTTAGCTCATTGAAATTTACCATTAGAATGTATCATTCTGGTAAATTTCTACATAATTTGGGAAAGACCATTTATTTTGGTGGAGATGTGAGTCACTTTGATGGCTGTGAAGAAGACTTGATGTCAATGCTTGAGATGAAGGCTATGGCTGGGGAGGCTGGGTTGGGTGGGGAGCTATTATTCTATTACAGTAGGCATGGGGTTGATGATGCTGAAAAATTGATTTTGATGCAAACTGTTGGTGATGGAATGAGCTTGGTGAACTACGTTGATGAAAATAGAATGGTTGGTGTCTTTGTTGACCATCAAAAGATGGAAAAATCAGAGAGCACCTCCAAAAGTGAATCTGTTGGTGAAGTTAGTGCAAGTTTGCCAAGTGGAGATGATGATGGTTGTGTGGGTGATACTACAAATACAGGCATACATACTCAAACTAATTTAAATTATGTTGATGCATGCAACGACACAGATACGGAAGATGAGCAATCCATTGGTTCAGACAGTGACATTTCAGAAAAATTGTTTGATAGCGAAGGTGATGTTTCTGATGATGATGTCCTTTTTGAGAGAAACATTGACAAAGAAGCTGAGTGGGGTGGGATAAGTGCAGAAGTTGCAACAGTTGGGGAAACTTCTCAGCCTCAAACAAGGAGATCAAAAAGATTGTCTGCAGAGAAGGCTCAAGAACCTGCACAGGGACACAAAGGCTATCCAATTTTCAATAAGAAGGTAGATTTCAGTGACCCAAAGTTTGAGTTGGGATTAACTTTCAATGATGCTGCTGAAGTAAGGTATGCAATTAGACAACATTCCATTAAGAATGGAAGGGATGTCAATTTTACATTGAATGAGAAATATAAAGTTCAAGCAAAGTGTAGTCATCGTTCGTGTCCTTGGTTGATATATGTATCTAAAGTTCAGAATGAAGACACGATGCAAGTGAAGACATTCAATGGGAAACATCAATGTCCAAGGGCTCAGAAGGTTAAACATGCAAATGCTAGATGGCTTGCCAATGTTTACAAGGACAAAATATGGAGTGATCCAAGGTGGCCAGTCGACTCCATGATTGAGATCATGCAGAAGGAGTTGAAATTAATTTTCAAGAAGCATCAAATGTATAACACAAAGAAGATTGCATTGTCAACGGGTAGTGGAACTGATAATGAGGAGTATGCTTTGCTTTGGTCATATGTTGAGGAAATTAAAAAATTCGATCCAGACACAACTGTTAAAATTAAATGCAAACTGGTTGGAGATGTTCCACAGTGACTATTACAAGAGATCCACTTTCATTAGGACATATTCCAATTTGATGACAACACTTAATGGGTGTGATATGTGGCCGAAGACAGTAGCTACCCCAATTTTACCACCAAAAGTTTGCAAATTACCGGGTAGGCCCAAATTGAATAAAAGAAAGAAGGATGCTCTCGATGACACAAACGACAAGCCTGCAAAACAGAGTGGTAGATTGGGTAAGAAGGGACTAACAATGGCTTGCTCCTTGTGTCGCAAACCCAATCACAATGCTCGCACTTGCCCACTAAAGAAGCAAAATGAGGATAACCATAGAGAGGGCATGGATGTGCCACCACCAACAGAAGAAAGAGCACCTAGGGTGAAAAAGGTAACAACAAACTTTACTGTCATTTTTCTCATTACTGTCATTTTTCTATATTCTCATTACTGTCATAGGGTGTACTTCATATTCTCATTACTGTCATTTTTCTATATACTTTACAGACTACAAAGAACCAAAAAAATGTTGATGTTAGTATTGGACACTCTGGACATGTTGCACAATCACCCATGAGAGTAACAAGATCTCAAGCGACAATTGCACCGACAAGTGCACCAACAATTGCACCGACTACATTTCCAAAGACTAAAACTTTAGGAGTGAAGCGGAAACTGCCTGTAAGTATCAATACTTTTGTCTATATATTTACTTTGCCATTGTCTTCATTCCATTTGTTTTTGTTTGCCAATGTTTTTTTGTCTAAATTTGTATAATAAGGTGAAAAGGAAACCCACCACAAGTTCAGCACCACAAGCTATTGCAATTGAACCACCACCTCTTAGCAGAAAAAGTGTTATCACCGGAAAGCCCACTGCACCATCTACAAGTACATTGCCAGTTAAGTAGGGGAAAAAAATAGCAATTGCTGATCAAGTAGCTCCAAGCACACAGAAATCTACTACGTTCACCAAGCCATGGGTCCCAAGTGGAAGATCTCTTACTGATATAGTAAGATTCAACACTCAAAAAAGAGGAGCTCAAGTGGACAGCCAAAAATACACGAGCACTTAGGGGGAATGCACTGTGATGTAGAAGTGTAGGGCCTATTGTATCTATTTTGTCAATATCATAAATGTTGTCTTCGGTGTATACTTTTGTTCACTTGATAGGGACAACAACTTGTTCTTTTTTGATGGGTTGGAACCATACAATCCCTTTTTGATGTGGTTGATTACAGACTTTAATGTTCTGGCTTTTGGATGGGTTAGAACAATGCAACCCTCTTTTGAATAGATTGTTGAATATATTTAGAAGTGTTTGAATGGTATTTACAAGCTCTTTATGCCACTTTTTTGGGACCTCATTTTTTTTAGACATTTTTGATGTGTTTTAGCTTCAATCAAAGAAAACAAAACAAATTCTGTAAATTTTTCACTGAAACAAACACCATAATACTAAATGAACATACATAAACATATATCCTTTTGGATCATGCAAAATTCACATCATTGAAAAATTGAAATTCATCGTGACCCACTACATCATTCTTTATGGTCCTTATTTAGTATAACTATAGTACATAGTACACACAAAACACAGTGCACAGCCAAGTTAGCACCAAAGCACCCCAAAGCCATTTTATCATCGATCTCTTTCTCTTTAATTCATCTTTTAGCCTCTCGTTACGCCTACGAAGTCCCGGAATTATTTGCTTCGCTCGAGCACAAATTGGGGGGTCAATCCATATAAGGTATTTACACCCTCCAAGCACTTGCTATTTTGGGGAAAAAAAAGAAAAAAAAGCCAAACATCAGTAAAATTACAATGGAAAAAAACCAATGACAAATCAACCAAATCGAGAAAAAAAATTACGTTTCTTACAAAAAACGAAAGAAATAAAAGGGAAAAAAAAAACAAACCCCATATTTCGAACACGAGGTATAGCGTCTTCCCGGGTTCAGATCATCCCGTGCTGTTCTCTTTACCGCACGCCTCCCACAATGGCAGAAATCATCCAAAAACACCTCAGCCGTTTTCTCCCACATTTTTACAAAAAAATGAAAGTAGTTTTGGATGAAAGAGAGGAAAGAGGCAAAGGTAGGTTTTGTAACCTCAATTTTGCTGGGTTGATGGGTAGAAGTACCCCTTTGTCCTCGTTTTTGGGTTAGAAAGGTCGAAAATACCCTTATGAAACTCACGTGCAAGTCACGTGATTAATATCCGGCGAGTTTTTTGGCCGGAAATGGGACACAGGTGGTAAACTCGAAAAAACGTATACTATAGGTGGCAATCGGAGACAAAAAAAAGATTAGGTGGCAAAGTCCAAAAAGTGTCATACTTCGGATGGCAAAAAATAATTTCCCCATAATTTTAACTACATATATGCATATAGTTCATAAGAGCAAGCTTAAGCTTTTAAATATGTAAGTATACACATATGGACAATCCTTATGTTTATTTATGCATAGGCATAACATGTATATATATGTAATTTCATGAGATAACTTAAGACATATACACGAGTTAACTACTTTTTGGTAAAGTACTATGCATAAGTACATGAATATACGATAGTCTTGCATGAGTGCATATCTATAGTTTTCAAAATAACTTTAGCTCTCTCTCTCTCTCTCTATATATATATATGTATATAAGAGAATGTTTGTAATCTTTGAAATATGTAAGTGTATGTATAAACATTAGCAATCCTTATGTTACTATAATTAATCATGTGGACAAAACATGGATATAAGCATGTTCATAAGATAACTAATGTTTAGACATGTATACATATAAGCATAAATTAGTTATTTAAAATAAAAAGAACTCAAATTTAAAGCACATAAGACAGTCTAGGATTTAGACATACCTTCTAATTATGAAAGCAAACTTTAGGATTTTTTATTTATGTATAAGTGTGTGAATAGTATGCTTTGTGAGTGTGTGCCGTGTGTATGAGGGTGTGTGTGTGTGTGACCGTGTATATGAGCGGATATGTATGAGTGTGTTGTGATGAAAAATGGTGGTCTAGTCCCCTCTATTTATAGTAGTTTACTATCTACTATAAATAATCCAAGTGTTACCCCAAATTTTCATATGTATTGCCCTAATGTGCTTGGTGTTATCCAAGGTGAAGATGATCAATACATGTGTTGGGCTACTTGAACATGATCACTACAAGTGTTATGACTATTCTTGCATATGCATTGCCCTAATATATATATGGGTGCCAATCTACTTATCCTATGTTAAGAAGATGAGGGCAAGTGTTACCTTTCAAGTTTATCCATACAAGTGGTGGTAAGATGGATACAAGTGTTTAGGAGCTTGTAATAGCATATCTTTCCCATATCTTATCTAATATCTTTTCTAGAACATGTGATACAAAATGATCCTATTATATGATATATATATATAATTTCGAAAATATATATACACATATATATAAATTTCAAAAAAAATATATAAAAATAATATATATGTATAGGACTTTAATACAAGTAAATTATTAAGTTGTAACTCTTGAAAATACAAATATATAAATACATATATATATATATATATATCAATTTATATATAAATAGTGTAAAAACAAATTTGGTGATAGTAAACACATAGGCACTGGTGGAGCTTAATGGAGACAAGTGGGAGCCATGGCTCCCCCAAGGTTGAAAAATCATGTAAATACCCTATCAATTATCATATATGTGTATAATTTATATATATGCTTACCCCTTCTCTCTTGAAAAAAATAATAATAATTAAAATCAAATGTTAATGGCCCTTTACAATTAAAAAACCATCACAACTTAAAAATCCCATTTCTAATATCCATGACCCAACACACACACACACACATAGAAATTGTGTAAAAATTTGATCTATTTTTGCCCCAATACAATTAAGAACCCCTTCACAATTTCTACCCATAAGCCACATATACATTGAAAAAGAGTAAAAACTTTATCTTATTTTTCATTGTAAAGTAAAAATTTACAATTCCGATCTTTTGTTTCATAACTATGCTACGTTTTCTTTTACACTTATCAGTATACATAGCATGTATTAGTGGATGGTTAAAATAAAAAATTCTTTTTGAAAAAAAAAAATTGATCAACCATTTTAATGAATAAAAAAAAGAAAAAGTCCCATCAAATACTCTCAAATTTTCTATGACTCTCTCACTCTCACTTAATATAAGACTTTTCGAATAAATTCCACACTAAATTAATTTGGCCCCCCCAATAATTTTATTCAAGATCCGCCACTGCACATAGGCATCATAGCTATTCTATACATAATAATCATATAAACACTAAACAATATATATATAGTTAATTTCAAAATGTTTGGAAGTACTGGGCATTACAAATGCTAAATATAAAATTTTAGTGTTTCATGCATGTATATCATAAGAACCGATTTTTAGTTAGCATATAGTTATTATACTTATTTTATGTATAAAAATTGGGATGTCACAATATGTCGACTTAATCGAGAATTGGCCTGATGCCTCTGCTACCCAAGTCACCAATTCAACCCTTTTATAAGTCAATCTCTCCCTCGTAAGATACAATTTCATACGTAAGAGTTTCTCGGCCTTGGGATGCAGTGAAGCTTCAACTCTTTTGAGCAATATGTCCCAATTAGAATCTTACAGCAAATCGTATCTGGATGTGTGAGTAATCTCCAAACTTGTTTGAGATACAAGTCTGGGTCATCTATCTTGTATTAAAACTAAACAACAACGATGCCTTGTCTAAGTTTATTTTTTGGCTCAAGCACCTCTCCTACTGCTCAAGAATTTCAAGTAAACACTACACTTCATTCACCTTTGCCTGGATAAATTGTAGTGAATCATCTACAAAGAATAAGTGGGATAGCTAAGGAATCGTTCTATAGAGATTGACATCACGAAGAGAGCTTTGAATTTGAGCTTGATTAACAAAGGTCAAGAAACATTTTAAACAAATGCGGAAGAGATACTGGGGCAGAAGGTCTCTCTGCCTCAACTGCTTCGTGGACTGGAATTTTGTCATCAAAGTCCATTAATTATGTTCTGGAAGGTGACTATATAAATGCACATTCTCATCCTTTTAATCCAAATGGGTGGAAAATTCATTCGTTCTAGAGGCTAGAAGGAATGGTCACTTAACCCGATCATATGCTTTTGACATATTTAACTTGACAGCCACCCCTTCTAGGTTCCTCCTCTTTCTCAGGGCCATCACGTGTTCTGCCTTGTATGTTAAGATGCATTATCATGAATGTTATAGATCGTTCTGATATAACACTATTTAGAACCTTTCGAAGTCGATTAGCCAGCACTTTAGCCACTATCTTATATATAAGGTTGCATAGGCTAATTGACCAAAAGTCCGTCATCTTCAAAACCCCACTCTTTTTGCAATCGAAACAACCATCATCATATTAATAGATTTCATAATATCAAAAGCCTGATCCTCCCTCCCTTCAACAAATGGAGATTGAAAAGCTTTAAAAGTATCATTTGGCTCAATACTTTTGAAAAAAACTCATTGGCAACCCATCAGGGCCTGTAGCTTTTGAGGGATGTATTTTCTTCAGGGTTGCAGTAGTTTCCTATACTGTGATTGATGCTTCTCACTTATCCTTAGGCAACTGCATGTGATTAAGCTAGTGATCATGCCATGGTTTTGGGGTGTCGAGGATGTGAACAAAGCCAAGAAGTGGTTCACAACCATGACTTCCATATCTGTCTGCCTACTAACTATATTAACTTTCAAATCACTGAGAGCTGCTATCACATGAGGCAATATGATGGAAATAACTCGCATTTTGGTAGCCATATCTAAGACAATTCAAGCGAGCGCTTTAGGTGCCATAATTGTCCCTCATATTCTTGTAGGGAGATGATCTTCTTTTCTATTGCTGCAACTCTATAATCCCTGTCATTGAACAATGGATGGAGAATAAACCATAATCTCGAGCTCTTGATAGGCTTTTTTTTTTATTTTTTCCCTCAAGCCACCAACACTCTTCTTGTTCCTATCCTCCAGCCTATGAGTGCAAGTATCAAGTTTTTTATAGATGTCCTGAATAATAACACTGTGCCCCTGGCCATTCTAAGTGGTTAACTAATCCCATGCCCACTTATTAATCTCATACACCTCTCAGCTTTTGGTCTGGAATTGCTCAAATCTAAAAGTTTGTCTGATTCACAACAAGTTCGAACTGGTTTGTAGCCATAATAGTTGATGGTCCGATATAACTATAGGGAAGAAATGTAAGCATGCTTCCAGGGAATAATTCAAGCCATTCTATAGTAGCAAAGACTTATCCAGACGAGCCTCTTTTCTCTCACCTCCCCACCTTTTGTTTTGCAATACGAACCTCACCCCCATAAACCTATTGTTACAAAGTCCACATGAAGGACTTTCCAAAAAGCATTAATTTGAGCCTACTGTCTAGATTCCATGTTGAAAAGCTCTCCATAATCCAATACCTCGTTGGAATCCCCAAAAATCATCTACGATGGAGAAGTTGGAGTTCATGAGTTGTTTAATAAGTTCCCATGTTTTATGCCTCCGATTTGTTCTCAGATTTCTATATATTCCTGTGCAATACCACACAATGCTTGTATTTTGATTTATAACTGTGGTGCCAATGTGATTTTGAGACTTAGAGATCACCTATACATCGAAACCTAAATTTAAAAAAAATAGCCAACCCCTCCCCCCCTTCGTCTATCGTCCTAAATGTCACACTAAACTGCTTCAAAATTCTAAAAACCCAATTCACAATAATTTTTCCAATATCATTTGTTTTTAAGCGAGTTTTCAATATGAAACAAGCCCGTAATGTTTTTGTTGGATGAAATTCTGAAGGTGACGAACGGAGCATTGGTTCCTAAGCCCATACTCGTTCTAAGCCATAAGCCACATCTAATTGTCGTGGGGTTAGAACTCTCACCCAACCTCCGGGATGCATGGTGGATTAATCTCGACTATTGTTTTTGTCTTCTTCTCATTCCCCCTCTCCTCCTCCTCATCTTGTCGGTCTCTTATGATTACTTTAGCTATCTTTTTCACTTGCTGAAGGGTTATCTCTTGGCGAGATGGAGCCTAGTTAAGCACTTGAAACCTCAATATTTCTATTTACTTTCTTCGCCTGCACGAAAATTAGGGTCTTGTTTAGAAAGAGTATCATATAGTATAATATCTCCCCCAACTAAAGTCACATTTTCTACATGTGACATTTGTGACTTGATGTGCTCACCAAGAGTTTAGCCATCTCATCCTTTAGAAGTCCAACTAGAGATAAACCTATGGTGAGGACTCAATCCTCCCACCCCATTGCTTTTAGTCTTGCCATCAAGCCTCAAAACTTTATGGTGCTTGTCGTACTCACTAGAGAGCACTCAGAAGAGAGATGTTTTGGATTATGGATACTATCTTGGTTCTAATATGGATCTTTTTAATACAAGATAATGAGATCTTCTATAGAAGCTCTGTCTAGGCACTTGTTTTGTTGGTATCACTAGCTTTAAAATCTTTGAAGAAGGCAAAAGCATGGGGAGCAAATAGGATTAGATACCTCCGTAGTTCATACCATAAACAATGAGTGTAGGCAGTCTTGGTTAGCATTTCTAGATAACATGCTTAACCTTCTTCTTGCCATCCTTCCTACCTGCTACCTACCAGAGGTGTGGTTATTTGAAGTGGACTCTCTCTTTTGTACTAGATGTTGACTCTATTGTGCCTCATTGACTAAGAAGGGAGCAGGTGCATACGTTATTAATATACTTGAAACCGAATAAATGGTTATTACATGAAATAAAAAATTTCAAATTTGTCTTCACACACACACACATGTGTGTGTATATATATATATTTCTATTAATATTAGAACTACTCATTTTTACATATCTTGCATTATTGCCCATTTGTTGAACTATTTTTTTAGATACAATTACATTTTTGGTCTTATAACTCTGGCTTTGTAACATATTTGGTCCTGTAACTTTTGGCTTGACAAATGTGATCCTGTAATTTAATATACCTTTACACATTTGGTCCTTATTTATCGCAAATTTGGTCTTGGGTTCACACATTGGTCTTGGAATTTCAAATGTGGTTATTTTTTCTTTTTTTTTTCACACATTTGATCCTTTTTTCATCTAAAATCGGACTTTTCTAGCCCAAGAAAATAAATGTTTAGTACACTCATCAACAGAAAATATATTAAGAGCATTAAAAAAAGCCAACATTAACACTATAATTTAATCTTAAAGATACCTACTATACTGTAAAATAACACTAAAAAAAATGCATAATTCACCATTACATATAAAAAAGTGCATCATTTAGACAAAAAAAACATATCAAATAAATACTAAGGAAAAGGGCACCATCCTTCGTAATATTCAAAATCTTGCATAAAAAAATTTTAAAGCAAGGCAATCATAGCAACTACAGCCCCAAAAACAAAGCAAAACAAAATTGCTACAACAAATTCAAAAACAAAGAAAAACTTGCAGTATGATGGTAGAGGATGCAAAGTCTTCTCACTTGCACGCAACATCTCCTCCACCCCAATTTTCCTCAAATGCAAATGGTTAACCCATGATTTTTTTTCAATTATCCACTCGAATTTGGACATCAAAAACAAAATTTCTCAATCGTCCAATAGAAAATTAGGGTTTTGAATTGGGGGGTTTTTAGACGGGTGAGAGTGAAGTAATTTTGCTGAAAAATGTTTAAGTGTAATTTACCCCTAAGTGGCTTAATTAATGTTACCCTTGGAAATCATGTGTCGCCAGCCTAAAAAGTTTTGGATGGAAGATGAGTGAAGGACCAAATGTGTAAAAAAAAAGGACCAAATGTGTAAAGGTATAATTAATTATAGGACCGCGTGTATCAAGCAAAAAGTTACGTGGTCAAATGTGTTATAAAACTAGAATTATAGGATCAAAAGTGTAATTTTGCCTATTTTTTCACAAGTACCCTAAACTTAATTTGACCGATAAAATAAAACAAATTCAATTTGAGCATATTTGAACAAAAATAAAAAAAAAGAAAAAAAGAAAAAGAAAATCACACCAACAAGGTAACACGTCAACAAGCATACGTGTGAGCGCGTGATTGGTGACCAAAATAAAACCCCCTCTATAGCAAACCCTTCTCACTTCTCAGCTCGAAAACACAAACTGAAGCCGCTGAATCAAATCATCAATCAAAGAATGAAAATGACGACAAATGGGAGATCGATTCTCCTTTTCGCTCTAGTGCTCTTCGTCTCTTTGCCTCTCAATCAGGTCAATCTTCAACTCAATATTTTCCATTTTTATTGTTGATTTGTTTATTTTTTCATTTTCAGCCTGATTGCGCATGGAGTTTTTTGGGATTTTGTTGTGATTTCCCTTTCTGGATTTGGTTTTGATTAATATCTCTTATTTCTGATCTGATAATTAGAGATCTCTTTGTTGTTCTTTTGGATTTTACTGCTTTTGATCTTTGTAATGTTTGTTAAATTCGTTGTGTTTTGAGGGACATTGTTGTTCTTTTTTCCCCGCAGGCGAAGAAATCCCAGGAAAATCTAAAAGAAGTGACTCATAAAGTGTACTTTGATGTCGAGATCGATGGGAAACCCGCTGGTATGCTCTAATTCTCCAATCTGGATATTTTTTAGTTGGAAACATTTTTAGTTGGTGATCACTGATCGGGATATTGTTATTCAAGTCTAACATATGAAGATGTCTCTTAGCATGTTTCACTGGATCAGAAGGTTTTTAGATTCTCATATGTCAAACATAAGATTCGTGTATATTCAACGACGTGGGCCTCTATGTATGGTATAGAAACAAGATTTTATGTTTCGTTTTTAGCTACCTGCAACAAGAGTTATGGTTATTTTATGTAATAAATTTAGCGAAGCATAAAACTGGCAAAAATCATTTGCTAATGTTTCATACCTCACAAATAAAGAATCAGGGGGTGCTTTAACAATCAGGTTGGGGTATTAGTTAGGTACTTTCAACATTGCCTTGGATTTTGTTTCCAGAATGCACAACCCACATCTACCACTTTTCCAACATGCTGTGAAATCTCTCTTTATCTTCTCCATCTCGCTCAAAATGAAAGCTAAAATTATCTAAAATCCTTCATGTTTTACATTAAGATTAGCTATAGTAAGTAAGGTTACTGTTATGGGTTGCCTGCCCTTCACAATCTGAATCATTCAGGCAGGGCTGAAAATCTAGAGTTAGGAATTTGATGCGGGCATGGCTGTTTCTTTTGGAAAAAAGCGAGACTACAAGAGTTTGTTTCTTTTAGTTTCTTATTCTTTCAAAGTAGAACACTTAGTTATGTGTTCAAAATAGGAATACCCGAATGAGAACTGGAGGGAACAGAATATACATTCAGATAAAACTCAAAGACTCTTGAGACTCAATCAAACTGGAATCCTTCTCCTGTGGTTCAAACCAAAGTGATTTCAACCATTCCATAGATGACAAGCCATCAGTCAATTAGTAGGAAAAGCATGGGATAAAAGTAAAACCCTCAAAACCCAGCCCTTAGACCAGATTTGTGTCGAGCCTTTCATTGGTCCATCAGGTAAATCCTCATAAGATCAAGTCAAAAACAAAATCCACTTGACTTGGTGTCAATATTTCCACGAATTGATGATCATGAGGAATCTCTTTCGTGTTCTATTTGTTTTGAAGGATATACATCTAACTATCAATACTTAAACATTACTTTGCCAAAGAACTTTGATACTTTATGTCTATGCTTCAAGCTACCTGGAATTGATGATATGAGGAATCTCTTTTGTGTTCTATTTGTTTCGGAGGATATAGATGTCCAACTATCCAATACTTAAACATATCTTGGCCAAGAAGTTTTATACGTTGTCTATGCTTCAAGCTACCTGAAATAGGCATATGCTGCGACCTACCAGATTTTGTTATTTGTAACTCTTCCACATGGCTCTTGGAGTAACTTGTGCATGTAGCTTTCTTGTCAATGTTCGCGACACTATAGTTTGAAATTCCATTACAAGCGATATTAAGTGCAGAAAATCATAAATAACAGAGAAGAAAGGGATTATGTAAGGTAATCGCATGCTGATAGTTGAGAAAAGATAGAAGGATGAAAAAACGCGTGGTCTCAAAACAGGTCAAGTTAGTACTGGAAGTATGACTAGGAGGGTGATAAAAAGAGCAGAGCGTGCCTTCGACTGTAGTTGTTGTCATTTTCTACAAAATGTGACTTTCGAATGCCAGGATTTGTTTGTCTGATTCTTTTACTAAGGTACCAGGAACAAAATATGAGTTATGGTTCAAAACTAGCATGCAAAAATTGTAAGAGCACCTGTTGTCATAGTGCTGGATAGTAATAATGCATTAATATGAACTTGTGTTAGTTTTCCTGTTGTTTCTCCTAATATGAAATGTATCCGTTTGTTTTAGGCCGTATTACCATGGGTCTCTTTGGGAAAACTGTTCCTAAGACGGCAGGTATGATGGCATTATTATATTAGACACTGCAGTGCTCCTTGTTGCCAGTGACATGCTTATGACTGATTTTTGCTTATTTTCACTTTGCAGAAAATTTTAGAGCTCTGTGCACAGGTACACACTTTTATCTCATGTTTCTTGATCTACCGTCTTCTGGCAGTCTTAACTGAGTGCCTTTAGAATCCCAGTTGACTGTTTTCAGTTGGATAATTGATGTTTTTGATCTGTTATCTTATGCTGGAAGTCTGTTTTTCAAAACCTTAATCGTGTTAAATACAACAGTTACTAAAATTTTTATGAAAAGATCTTGGCTGTTTTGTGAGCAACTGTTTTTTGACTGAGATGTTGAGTACTTCATATACACGGGGGTCACTCTGATAGTTTTCTGTAATCAGGGGAGAAAGGTGTTGGTAAACTAGGCAAGAATCTGCATTTCAAGGGAAGTGCATTCCACAGAATTATTCCCAGCTTCATGCTTCAGGGAGGTGACTTCACTCTTGGTGATGGAAGAGGCGGGGAATCAATATATGGGGAGCAGTTTGCTGATGAGAATTTCAAGATCAAGCACACTGGACCTGGTAATTCTACCGTCTATATTCTCCACCCGTATGAGGAAAGGGAGATGAAAATATTGGAAAAGAAAATACAAACACAAAAATCATACAACCTATCCCATGGAGTTTCAAAATTGAATGTCACTGATATAAACCTGAGTTGCTATTCCTTTTGTAACCTTTTTGATCTGTCTACTTTTCAGGGCTTTTGTCAATGGCAAATGCCGGCCCCGATACCAATGGTTCCCAGTTTTTCATCACAACTGTAACAACCAGCTGGTAAGGACTTCAACATCTTTTATTCCTGAATTTTGGCCCCTTGTCTTGACTTCATTTCTTATTAGTACGAGCTTAGCAAGTCATCCGAGCATCTTGATTTTGCACGTGACACCATCCCGTGATATTTTGTATGCTGCTGTATCGGGTTCAAATTTTTCACCAAGTATTTTTTGGTCGAGTACAGGTTGGAT